>WNGS01001573.1:0-12605 GCA_020271785.1 Procambarus virginalis
AAAACAGCATTGTTTAAAATAGAAGACAAGGGTTGACATTTTGGGGGTGAGGTAGGTTACATTGAGTTAATTAGGTAGAACTTAGTTTTTATCTTAAACTGGTTGGGAGAGGTACAGTCTTTAACACAAGTAGGAAGGTCATTCCACATTCGAGGTCCCTGTAACTGTAACATTCACTGTAAAGCATTTCTAGTTTAATTAACTGAGTCGTACTTTTGGAATATCAAATAGGTATTTGTTTCTGGTGTGGTGCTCATGGGATCTACCTGTTACAACCTTCTAGGAAGCTTTTAAGGTCAGGACTGACAATACAGTTCAGCGTTTTATATATATATAAATACACATGAGAGGATGTGGAGTGACTTAATTTCTAACATATTCAGAGATTTGAGTAAGAGTACCGAGTGATGTCTGGGGCCAGAGAGAGATATTGTCTTAATAACAGCTTTGTGTTGAGTAATTAGAGGACATAAATGATTTTGGGTAGTAGAACCCCAAGCACAAATACCATTGTTGAGATAAGGATTGATGAGAGAATAATAGTGTCAACAGGGCAAGGCGAGGTACATAATATCTGATCTTAGAAAGAATGCCAACAGTTTTCTAAACTTTTTTTATATATATTTAGAATGTGTCCCTGGAAATTCAGCTTGCGGTCAATAAGAACGCCAAGGGATTTGCCATCTACTTTGTTACAAATTTGGGTATTGTTAATTTTGAGATTTATTTGATTTGAGGATTTATTGCCAAACAAAATATAGAAAGTTTTGTCAATATTGAGGGTGAGTTTGTTGGCAGTTAGCCAGTGATGAACTTTATTTAGCTCAGTATTCACTGTGACATTTAGAGGAAGGGGGTCAGGACTGGAGTAAATGAAATTCGTATCGTCAACAAATAGAATTGGTTTGAGATGTTGGGAGGCATTTGGAAGGTCATTAATGTAGATGAGAAAGAGGAGAGGGCCAAGTATGCTGCCCTGGGGAACACCAATGTTGATGGGTAGGGTGGGAAAAATTGAATTATTCACAGAAACCATACTAGAGCCTGTCAGTAAGGTAAGACTTAATGTACAGCAGGGAGTGACCTCTGACTCCATAATGTTGTAATTTAAGAAGAAGGTTTTGGTGGTTAATAGTGTCAAAAGCCTTACGCAGGCCTACAAATAACCCAACAGGGAACTCATTTTTATCAAGAGCTGTATGTATCAAGTTAATCATACTAATAAGTGCATCGTTAGTGCTTTTTTGGGGTCTGAAGCCATATTGATAAGAGCTAAGTATATTGAGTTTGGCTAGAGAAGAGTAAAGCTGCTTATAGATTAATTTTTCAAATATTTTTGATAAGTTTGGCAGAATTGATATAGGTCTAAAGTTGTTAACATCAGTGGGATCACCACATTTGTGGACAGGGGTTACTCTCGCTTTTTTTAGAATATCTGGAAAGGTTTGGAGTTCAAGTGACTTATTGAAGAGCAATGCAATGGCAGGAGCTAAAAATCTGGAGTTTTTTTGTAAATAAGAGTTGGTATCATTGTTATGATCTCAGCCTGCAGGAGAAACGAGTCTCCCCCTTGAGAGTTATTCAGCAAGCCTGACCTAACTGGAAGGTCCAGGAATTATAGAGGCGATAACACAGATGTAAGATGGTGTGTTGATTTATATAAAAGTTTGAGATTATGGGCAATGAACTAGAAAACAGATAAATGACTTGTTAGGAGATGTGGACAAGTTACTGGAGGCGTGAGGCTCGCTTGTGGAGGGCGATGACCTCACTTGAGGCCAGACATCGCAGGGGAGAGCCGCGCTTTGACGAGCTCCCGCCAGGAGGGAACCCCTAGTGATATTATCTCCAAGAGAAGAGAAGGTGCAGACGTTCCAGCTGTTGAATCGAGCTGAAGACGTTGTGGTCTCAAGTCCTGGACGGCGAGGAGAGAGTATTAAGCCGCCCAGTGACAGTTTTGTGGGCTGTGACAAGCGCCCTGGTCAGACGTTGTCAGAGGGAGAAGCGCCCTCGACCAGATAATCTGTGGTAAGCCCGATTTAAGCCAGTTCATAGTGTTTGCTTGTAGTTGGTCGTGTGCCCAGCGACAGTAGCGATGTTTATTTTCAAGTTAGAAATGTTTTGGTATGGCAGAAAGCCTAAAATAAGAGAGTGAAGTGGGAGGAGCGCGGAGCGACGTCCGTCTTCTCTGAGCGCTGGCGGGCAACTGAAGGAGCCCGGCTCCTGAGGGAGGAGGCCCCTCCCAGCGTGAGTGAGGCTCGCCCAGCGAGGTGGCGCATGGACTCGCCCACGGGGAGTCCACTCTCATTAAATGTAGAAGACAGATAGAGATTGGAGACAAAGATGTTGTATGATTAATTTTGTTTATGTGTTAAAAGGGAAACAATTTATTGGAGTGCAAATGGGTTGCAGGTTTGTCCTTTGGGGAAGAAGTTGCTGAGGACTTGGAAGCCAGCACAGAGGGAGTGGTTGATGAGACTCCAAGGCAGGGAGGAGAGGACCCCGAGCTATGAAGAAGCAGTGAGGAGGAGTGTCACGTGCTTCTGCAGAGGTGGTGAAGTGCCACAGTTATTCGAGGAAACTTTATGGTGCAGCAGCCAGGAGAGCTGTGGATGATCCTAATAGGAGTAGGGAAGCACCATAGTTGTTCAAGGAATCTTCATGGTAGCAGCCTGGAGGAGCTGCAGAGGATCCTGGTGTTTAAGCCCTGAGGAACCTGAAGTTGTCAGGGTAGTGAAATAGTTCTAACTGATCACTTGTATGGAGGTGAGAGTGTTTGTCATTAGCGTGAACGACGCAGTGAGAGGTGAGTGATCGTTTGCCATTTATGTGCCAAGAAGTGTATATTGAAGTTTAGAGTTACAGACGTAGGCAGGAGTACCTACAGATATATATGTATTCTAAGACTGATAGAATGGTCGATTGATTCGTTGTGTGGCACGGATCATTTATACTGATATATATATATGTATGTTATTGCATTCAAATGCTGATTTGCCTTATATGTGTTTATAGGTATATATATATGTATACATTCTCTTGATGGTAGTGTAACATTATATTGTAAGACTTAATCTACTTGAGGAGGTTGATAATATTAGGTAATACCAAGAGATAGGATACCACTTAGCAAGCTGAGGATAGAGTTCTGATGGTGTTGGAGTGCAACCTGATTATAATAGTACAGAGTATAGGATTCATCATTATTATATGTATGCGTGTATTGTTATGTACTTCGTCCAGTAAATGTATCCAAATTTGCTGGTGTTTGCACTTGTCCCAGTGAGGCTTCCCAGGAAATAGTAAAGAAGAGAGAGAGAGAGCAAGAAACAGGAACCACTGCTGTGGACAGGGTAAGACAGAAGTCTAGTAAGACAAAGGGGATTGAGGAGGTCATATTCCATAAGGAGAGAGTGGGGAGTCACAGCGGCTCGAGTGGGTGTGTGCACGTGACAACAAGGCTGCGTGTTGGAGCCGCATCCCCTAAACGTGTGACGTTGAGCCCCTCTCCAAGAGCCAGAAGTGCCTAGTGTGATCTCCTAGTGAAATATGAGCATTTGTCGAGTTGTGGGTTGGGTGGTCCGTCAGCGGTAACACCACCAAATCCAACACCGCAACAGTTGGTCAAATGTAATATGTACGATGGGGGGGTTGGGTTGCTTATAAGTACTACTATTATGTTGGTCACATGTAATATGTACGATGGTGGATGGTTGTGTTGCTTATAAGTACTACTATTATGTTGGTCATATGTAATATGTACGATGGTGGATGGTTGTGTTGCTTATAAGTACTACTATTACTTATTATTATTACTACTATTATTAATATATCATAAGCTCCTACATAGATTACACACAGACATCACAATAGTGTGATACATCAAATGAACAAATCCACAAGGGCCGTGACGAGGGTTCAAACCTACGTCCGAGAGGATCCCAGACGCTGCCTTAATCATCTGAGCTACGACATGGTTAAAAAATTGCAACCAGAAGTTCTACTGACCTTACTTGGATCCTGCAGCCTCTCTGAGACACAAACCAGAATTTTACACAATTTCCCCATGCACCCGAGCTCTGTCAATAAGCCGTTCTACCTCTTCGCCCTTACTTCATTTTCTAGGATCCTCTCGGACGTAGGTTCGAACCCTCGTCACGGCCCTTGTGGATTTCTCCTACATAGATGTTATTACTGCGCGGTTGTCTTAGGTTTGCTATTAATATAAATGCCGATATTTCTTAAAGTATTTCAATTCGGCCGACACCGACTAGGCTATGACGCTCCCCTACCCAACATAACTCATCTTGGAAAGCTGGGCGAGGCTAGTCCCACCAAGTGTCTGGTCACCATCCTCGGATAAACATTGTTTTATAGATATAGGTTATATAAATATATAGGGGTACCATCTTTGGTTGCGTTTGTAGGGACCCTCGACCTCCAAGAAGACGGCATGCAGCATCCGGAAAAGCCTTGTGGGGCACCCGCGTACACTTACATATTGTCTTTTCATACCACCCCTATATTTTTTTTTATTTTGTTATTTTATTTTATTTAAAATTTCATTACACAAAAAGAGTTACAACATTGGTTACATTCAAAGTACAAGACTTCTTATTACAGGTTGTAGAGTTCCTCCAATATATAGTTTTGTGTTAACTAATACTATTACATATATTATTACCTATATCTTCTAGTCGTAGTAGTAGCAGGTATTTATCAGTCTCAGGAGACTATGGAGTTGCGCTCTGGTTGTCGGTCTGGAGTGGCCTCTCCAGGGCACAAAGCCAGGGTAGGTTGATACGGGGGAGAAGCTGTCAACCATGCAGCAGGTCCCCCCTCTCCACGGCCCCGAAAGTCTCCAATGGAAAGGCAAACGCCAATACGATTGGTTCCAGCGCCGTCGCAGGAACTGTGAGCTCCGGAGTTGACCTCGAAGCTGGTGAAAGGACTCATAACCCGGAGACCGCCGTGGTCGGGGCCGGAGAAGAACCACCCCAGCAAGTGTAAGAACGAGGGTGCTTAAAGAATGCAAAGAGGAGCTTTCCGAGCCACTGTCTACCATATTAAATAAATCAATAGAGTTAGGTAGAGTGCCAGAGTCATGGAAGGTAGCTAATGTGATACCAATTTTTAAGAAAGGAGATAGATCACTTGCGTCAAACTATCGGCCAATTAGCCTAACGTCTATTGTGGGAAAGTTACTTGAATCGATAATTGCAAATACAATTCGTCTTCATCTTGAAATAAATAAATTAATAAATGAGTCGCAACATGGTTTTACAAATGGCCGTTCATGTTTACCAAATTTGCTATCTTTTTATTCTAGCATAGTTGAGGCAGTTGATAGTGGTAACGATTGTGATGTTGTTTACCTTGACTTTAGCAAAGCTTTTGATACAGTGTCACATGAAAGACTGATTAAAAAATAGAGGCTCTTGGTATTGGGGGTGCTATATTAAGTTGGATTAGGGCATGGCTATTCCAAAGGAAACAGAGAGTTAGTATAAATGGGGTTAAGTCAGAGTGGGATAATGTTGTTAGTGGAGTAACTCAGGGCTCTGTACTGGGACCTCTGTTGTTTATAATATATAAATTATTTAGATTCAGGTTTGAGTAGCAACATCTGCAAATTTGCAGATGATACAAAAATCGGTAGGGAAATTAACACGGAAGAAGACTCACTATCACTTCAATTTGATCTAAATAGGGTTTTAAAATGGTCAAAAGATTGGCAGATGCAGTTTAATGCTGATAAATGTAAAGTTTTGAGGCTAGGTAATGATGATAGAGTTACATGATACGAGATGATGGTGTTGAGATTGCGAAGTCGGATTGCGAAAGGGATCTGGGAGTTATGATTAGTAAGAATTTAAAACAAAAGGATCAATGCATGAATGTTCGTAATGAGGCAAATAGTACACTGGGATTTATTAATCGAAGCGTTAGTAACAAGACACCTGGTGTTGTTCTTCAGCTGTTTCCACTGATTAGTTTCATTACTTTGAAACTAGTGTGGTGGTGGGTGAGTGTTTATGACTCACATGTTGCTTACAGTAACGTGGAGGGTGAGTGTTCATGACTCACATGTTGCTTACAGTAACGTGGTGGGTGAGTGTTTATGACTCACATGTTGCTTACAGTAACGTTGTGGGTGAGTGTTTATGACTCACATGTTGCTTACAGTAACGTGGTGGGTGAGTGTGTATGACTCACATGTTGCTTACAGTAACGTGGTGGGTGAGTGTTTATGACTCACATGTTGCTTACAGTAACGTGGTGGGTGAGTGTTTATGACTCACATGTTGCTTACAGTAACGTGGTGGGTGAGTGTTTATGACTCACATGTTGCTTACAGTAACGTGGTGGGTGAGTGTTTATGACTCACATGTTGCTTACAGTAACGTGGTGGTTGAGTGTTTATGACTCACATGTTGCTTACAGTAACGTGGTGGGTGAGTGTTTATGGTCCGAATGTTATATTAAAGCTTTATATTAAAGAATTGTATTAAATCCAGATACAATATGTTTTACAATTTAATCTGAGTCTTTAAACCTTATTGTAAATCTGATTATTTCGAAACTTTCTTCATCAAATCAGTATTTGCATGCTCATATGAATGTCTGAGTGACTGTTTATGTTGGTGTGTGTGTGTGCTAATTATGTNGTTTATGACTCACATGTTGCTTACAGTAACGTGGTGGGTGAGTGTTTATGACTCACATGTTGCTTACAGTAACGTGGTGGGTGAGTGTTTATGACTCACATGTTGCTTACAGTAACGTGGTGGGTGTTTATGACTCACATGTTGCTTACAGTAACGTGGTGGGTGAGTGTTTATGACTCACATGTTGCTTACAGTAACGTGGTGGGTGTTTATGACTCACATGTTACTACAGTAACGTGGTGGATGTTATGATTCACATGTTGCTTACAGTAACGTGGTGGGGAGTGTTTATGACTCACATGTTGCTTACAGTAACGTGGTGAGTGTTTATGACTCACATGTTACTTACAGTAACGTGGTGGGTGTTATGACTTACATGTTGCTTACAGTAACGTGGTGGGTTGTTTATGACTCACATGTTGCTTACAGTAACGTGGGGGTGAGTGTTTATGACTCACATGTTGCTTACAGTAACGTGGGGGATGTTTATGACTCACATGTTGCTTACAGTAACGTGGTGGGGAGTGTTATGACTCACATGTTGCTTACAGTAACGTGGTGGGTGTTATGACTCACATGTTGCTTACAGTAACGTGGTGGGTGAGTGTTTATGACTCACATGTTGATTACAGTAACGTGGTGGGTGTTTATGACTCACATGTTGCTTACAGTAACGTGGTGGGTGTTTATGACTCACATGTTGCTTACAGTAACGTGGTGGGTGAGTGTTTATGACTCACATGTTGCTTACAGTAACGTGGTGGGTGTTTATGACTCACATGTTGCTTACAGTAACGTGGTGGGGGTGTTTATGACTCACATGTTGCTTACAGTAACGTGGTGAGTTGTTTATGACTCACATGTTGCTTACAGTAACGTGGTGGGTGTTTATGACTCACATGTTGCTTACAGTAACGTGGTGGGTGTTTATGACTCACATGTTGCTTACAGTAACGTGGGGGTGAGTGTTATGACTCACATGTTGCTTACAGTAACGTGGTGAGTGTTTATGACTCACATGTTGCTTACAGTAACGTGGTGGGTGTTTATGACTCACATGTTGCTTACAGTAACGTGGTGGGTGTTTTATGACTCACATGTTGCTTACAGTAACGTGGTGGGTGAGTGTTTATGACTCACATGTTGCTTACAGTAACGTGGTGAGTGTTTATGACTCACATGTTGCTTACAGTAACGTGGTGGGTGTTTATGACTCACATTGCTTACAGTAACGTGGTGGGTGTTTATGACTCACATGTTACTTACAGTAACGTGGTGGTGTTTATGACTCACATGTTGCTTACAGTAACGTGGTGGGTGAGTGTTTATGACTCACATGTTGCTTACAGTAACGTGGAGGGTGAGTGTTTATGACTCACATGTTGCTTACAGTAACGTGGTGGGTGTTTTGACTCACATGTTACTTACAGTAACGTGGTGGGTGTTTATGACTCACATGTTGCTTACAGTAACGTGGTGGGTGAGTGTTTATGACTCACATGTTGCTTACAGTAACGTGGAGGGTGAGTGTTTATGACTCACATGTTGCTTACAGTAACGTGGTGGGGAGTGTTTATGACTCACATGTTGCTTACAGTAACGTGGTGGGTGTTTATGACTCACATGTTGCTTACAGTAACGTGGTGAGTGTTATGACTCACATGTTGCTTACAGTAACGTGGTGGGGAGTGTTTATGACTCACATGTTGCTTACAGTAACGTGGTGGGTGAGTGTTTATGACTCACATGTTGCTTACAGTAACGTGGTGGTGTTTATGACTCACATGTTGCTTACAGTAACGTGGTGGGTGAGTGTTTATGACTCACATGTTGCTTACAGTAACGTGGGGTGAGTGTTTATGACTCACATGTTGCTTACAGTAACGTGGGGATGTTTATGACTCACATGTTGCTTACAGTAACGTGGTGGGGAGTGTTTATGACTCACATGTTGCTTACAGTAACGTGGTGGGTGTTTATGACTCACATGTTCTTCAGTAACGTGGGGGATGTTTATGACTCACATGTTGCTTACAGTAACGTGGTGGGTGAGTGTTTATGACTCACATGTTGCTTACAGTAACGGTGTGAGTGTTTATGACTCACATGTTACTTACAGTAACGTGGTGGGTGTTTATGACTACATATTGCTTACAGTAACGTGGTGGGTGTTTATGACTCACATGTTGCTTACAGTAACGTGGTGGGTGAGTGTTTATGACTCACATGTTGCTTACAGTAACGTGGTGGTGTTTATGACTCACATGTTGCTTACAGTAACGTGGTGGGTGAGTGTTTATGACTCACATGTTGCTTACAGTAACGTGGTGGGTGTTATGACTCACATGTTGCTTACAGTAACGTGTGGGTGAGTGTTTATGACTCACATGTTGCTTACAGTAACGTGGTGGTGTTTATGACTCACATGTTGCTTACAGTAACGTGGTGGGTGTTTATGACTCACATGTTACTTACAGTAACGTGGTGGGTGAGTGTTTATGACTCACATGTTGCTTACAGTAACGTGGTGGGTGTTATGACTCACATGTTGCTTACAGTAACGTGGTGGGTGTTTATGACTCACATGTTGCTTACAGTAACGTGGTGAGTGTTTATGACTCACATGTTGCTTACAGTAACGTGGTGGGTGTTTATGACTCACATGTTGCTTACAGTAACGTGGGGGTTTATGACTCACATGTTGCTTACAGTAACGTGGTGGGTGAGTGTTTATGACTCACATGTTGCTTACAGTAACGTGGTGAGTGTTTATGACTCACATGTTGCTTACAGTAACGTGGGGGTGTTTATGACTCACATGTTGCTTACAGTAACGTGGTGGGTGTTTATGACTCACATGTTGCTTACAGTAACGTGGTGGGTGAGTGTTTATGACTCACATGTTGCTTACAGTAACGTGGTGAGTGTTTATGACTCACATGTTGCTTACAGTAACGTGGTGGGGTGTTTATGACTCACATGTTGCTTACAGTAACGTGGTGGGTGTTTATGACTCACATGTTATTACAGTAACGTGGTGGGTGTTTATGACTCACATGTTGCTTACAGTAACGTGGAGGGTAAGTGTTTATGACTCACATGTTGCTTACAGTAACGTGGAGGGTGAGTGTTTATGACTCACATGTTACTTACAGTAACGTGGTGGGTGTTTTTGACTCACATGTTACTTACAGTAACGTGGTGTGGGTGTTTATGACTCACATGTTGCTTACAGTAACGTGGAGGGTGAGTGTTTATGACTCACATGTTACTTACAGTAACGTGGAGGGGAGTTTATGACTCACACGTTGCTTACAGTAACGTGGTGGGTGAGTTTATGACTCACATGTTACTTACAGTAACGTGGTGAGTGTTTATGACTCACATGTTGCTTACAGTAACGTGGTGGGTGTTTATGACTCACATGTTGCTTACAGTAACGTGGTGGGTGAGTGTTTATGACTCACATGTTGGTTACAGTAACGTGGTGGGTGTTTATGACTCACATGTTGCTTACAGTAACGTGGTGAGTGTTTATGACTCACATGTACTTACAGTAACGTGGTGGGTGTTTATGACTCACATGTTACTTACAGTAACGTGGTGGGTGAGTGTTTATGACTCACATGTTGCTTACAGTAACGTGGTGGGTGAGTGTTTATGACTCACATGTTGCTTACAGTAACGTGGTTGGTGAGTGTTTATGACTCACATGTTGCTTACAGTAACGTGGTGGGTGAGTGTTTATGACTCACATGTTGCTTACAGTAACGTGGTGGGTGTTTATGACTCACATGTTGCTTACAGAACGTGTGGTGGGTGAGTGTTATGACTCACATGTTGCTTACAGTAACGTGGTGGGTGTTTATGACTCACATGTTGCTTACAGTAACGTGGTGGGTGTTTATGACTCACATGTTGCTTACAGTAACGTGGTGGATGTTTATGATCACATGTTGCTTACAGTAACGTGGTGGGTGAGTTTATGACTCACATGTTGCTTACAGTAACGTGGTGGTGTTTATGACTCACATGTTGCTTACAGTAACGTGGGGGGTGTTTATGACTACATTGCTTACAGTAACGTGGTGGGTGTTTATGACTCACATGTTGCTTACAGTAACGTGGTGGGTGAGTGTTTATGACTCACATGTTGCTTACAGTAACGTGGTGGATGTTTATGACTCACATGTTGCTTACAGTAACGTGGTGGGTGAGTTTATGACTCACATGTTGCTTACAGTAACGTGGTGGGTGTTTATGACTCACATGTTGCTTACAGTAACGGGTGGGTGAGTGTTATGACTCACATGTGTTGCTTACAGTAACGTGGTGGGTGTTTATGACTCACATGTTGCTTACAGTAACGTGGTGGGTGTTTATGACTCACATGTTGCTTACAGTAACGTGGTGGGTGAGTGTTTATGACTCACATGTTGCTTACAGTAACGTGGTGGGTGTTTATGACTCATATGTTGCTTACAGTAACGTGGTGGGTGTTTATGACTCACATGTTGCTTACAGTAACGGGTGAGTGTTTATGACTCACATGTTGCTTACAGTAACGTGGTGGGTGTTATGACTCACATGTTGCTTACAGTAACGTGGTGGGTGTTTATGACTCACATGTGCTTACGGTAACGTGGTGGGGGTGTTTATGACTCACATATTGCTTACAGTAACGTGGTGAGTGTTTATGACTCACATGTTGCTTACAGTAACGTGGTGGGTGTTTATGACTCACAAGTTGCTTACAGTAACGTGGTGGTGTTTATGACTCACATGTGCTTACAGTAACGTGGTGGGTGAGGTTTATGACTCACATGTTGCTTACAGTAACGTGGGTGAGTGTTTATGACTCACATGTTGCTTACAGTAACGTGGGGTGTTTATGACTCACATGTTGCTTACAGTAACGTGGTGGGTGTTTATGACTCACATGTTACTTACAGTAACGTGGTGGTGTTTATGACTCACATGTTGCTTACAGTAACGTGGAGGGTAAGTGTTTATGACTCACATGTTGCTTACAGTAACGTGGTGGGTGAGTGTTTATGACTCACATGTTGCTTACAGTAACGTGGTGGGTGTGTTTTGACTCACATGTTGCTTACAGTAAACGTGGGGGTGTTTGACTCATGTTGCTTACAGTAACGTGGAGGGTGAGTGTTTATGACTCACATGTTACTTACAGTAACGTGGTGGGTGAGGTTATGACTCACATGTTGCTTACAGTAACGTGGTGGGTGAGTGTTTATGACTCACATGTTACTTACAGTAACGTGGTGAGTGTTTATGACTCACATGTTGCTTACAGTAACGTGGTGGGTGTTTATGACTCACATGTTGCTTACAGTAACGTGGTGGGTGAGTGTTTATGACTCACATGTGCTTACAGTAACGTGGGGGTGTTTATGACTCACATGTTGCTTACAGTAACGTGGTGAGTGTTTATGACTCACTGTTGCTTACAGTAACGTGGTGGGTGTTTATGACTCACATGTTCTTACAGTAACGTGGTGGGTGAGTGTTATGACTCACATGTTGCTTACAGTAACGTGGTGGGTGAGTGTTTATGACTCACATGTTGCTTACAGTAACGTGGTGGGAGTTTATGACTCACATGTTGCTTACAGTAACGTGGTGGGTGAGTGTTTATGACTCACATGTTGCTTACAGTAACGTGGTGGGTGAGTGTTATGACTCACATGTTGCTTACAGTAACGTGTGGGTGGGGAGTGTTTATGACTACATGTTGCTTACAGTAACGTGGGGGTGTTTTGACTCACATGTTGCTTACAGTAACGTGGGGGGTGTTTATGACTCACATGTTGCTTACAGTAACGTGGTGGGTGTTTATGACTCACATGTTGCTTACAGTAACGTGGTGGGTGAGGTTTATGACTCACATGTTGCTTACAGTAACGTGGTGGGTGT
>WNGS01001574.1:24627-38108 GCA_020271785.1 Procambarus virginalis
TATCGGCCATACGGCCAAAAGCGAAGTAATTTTGAAGAGGATAGGTTGAAAATTTGGACATTAGAAACCTAGGCACATGGTAACACCCTCTTGTTAAGTCACAAAGATATTAAAACTAAATAAGAGATCCATTCGTTTGTGGACGTAATTTCAAAACGAAAAAAATTGAAAATAAATTTTTGATTTTTTTTCCCAAAAACAGTAAGTTAAGGATCCTCTGATAGGTTAGGTGGGCAGGAAATTCTCCTAAAGTTTCAAAACGTCATGAAAAATGTTATTTGAAAGTTTCCTCTCTTAACCTTTCCGAGTAGGCCGGACGACTCAAACAGAAAACTGGAAAGTACATCACTTTTGTGAGCCGATTTCATTTACAATTCCGTCCATTTTTGGACGGAATTTTTTCCGTCGCGAAAAGCGACGTTATTTTTAAGACGACGGGTTGGAGACATCCCTGTATGACTTAGATAACGCAAATATGTTAGTACTAGTTCCTGAACGCTTGGTACTGTTTATTAAAGAGTTCTAGTTTAACTTGGCGATAATATATGTTAATGAGATGGAGAATAAAGGCTAGTTGATTTTCTGTAATATAACCAAAGTCTTGGAAGTGAGATATAGGGTGTCCTATAGTCTTGGAAGCTATATATATATATATATATATAATATATATATATATATATATATATATATATATATATATATATATATATATATATATATATATACTGGAGAACTTCTGTAGGTTGGCGTTCTCTCGTGAGGGAGCTTATTACCCTTTGCAAAACGATTCCATCACTTATCAAAGTACAAAGTGCACTCCAAGTCTAATATTATAACCTCTATGTACGTGGCCATTGCAAAGTCTTTTTTTGATAATATACCATAAGTTCAAATTAGCCGAGAATGCGGAAGACTGTGTATCACTGGTTGGTCATTGTATATTTACAGCATCTGTCAGAACACGTAAACATTTATAAATTCTTGTCATTAAATCATGAAACTCTTGTTTACCCACCAAAAAAAGTACGCGATTAAAAAAAATATGACAGAGTAGAGGGGAAGGTGTGTGTGTGTGGGTGTGTGTGTGTGTGTGTGTGTGGGTGTGTGTGTGTGTGTGTGGGTGTGTGTGTGTGTGGGTGTGTGTGTGTGGGTGGGTGTGTGTGTGTGTGTGTGTGTGTGTGTGTGTGTGTGTGTGTGTGTGTGTGTGTGAGTGTGTGTGTGTGTGGTGGGGGGTGAGTGTTGTGTGTGTGGGGTGTGTGTGTGTGTGTGTGTGTGTGTGTATGTGTGTGTGTGTGGGTGGGTGTGGGTGGGTGTGTGTGTGAGTGTGTGTGTGTGTGGGTGTGGGTGGGGGGGTGAGTGTGTGTGGGTGTGTGGGTGTGTGTGTGTGTGGGTGTGTATGTGTGTGTGTGTGTGTGTGTGTGGTGTGTGTGTGTGTGTGTGTGTGTGTGTGTGTGTGTGTGTGTGTGTGTGTGGTCGACGCCCAGCCATGCCCAGGAAAAGGTGGAGGCCAAGGGCCACATTCACAAAGCAGTTACGCAAGCACTTACGAACCTGTACATCTTTCCACAATCTTTGACGGCTTTGGTTACATTTATTAAACAGTTTACAAGCATGAAAACTTGCCAATCAACTGTTGTTATTGTTATAACCAGCCTCCTGGTGCTTCGGAGCTCATTAACTGTTAAATAATTGTAAACAAAGCCGCCAAAGATTGAGAAAATTGTACATGTTCGTAAGTGCTTGCGTAACCGCTTCGTGAATCCAGCCACAGAGCCCCACACACACATGTGCTGAGGCGGGACCAAAGAGCCAGAGCTCAACCCTCGCAAGCTAAATTAGGTGAGTACACGTATCACTGAGTGAACCCTGGCATCCATCTTCCGTAGACTTAATCACTCACAGTCTCTGGAGTGACTATTTAACTTGATCCCTTCCATTCCGGTGTTCATGAGAATATCTTCACAATGCACACCGAATATTCGCCGGTGTGGGCTACTGTGAGTCTTGTATCACTAACCAACCCGGGTGATTATTGATTCTTTTAGCATCACGAAACTCTCCAGTTAGTCTAAGGTAGCTGTGTAAATGTCCAGGTATCTTAGTATGATATGTTGTTGTTGTTGTTAAAGATTCGTTATTTAGAACAAAAAGTTGTAAGTAACACGGGCTATGGTGAGCCCGTATAGTATGATATAACTGGTTCTTTAGACACATTGTGTATTCCTTCATATAGTCTAGGGTAGCTGTGTAAATGTCCAGGTACCTTAGCATCTCATGGCATGCCCTTGACACACACTATGTAACCTTTTACATAGTTTAGGAGGTGGATATGTAAATGCATATATACCTAAATATAATAATTATAACATTTAATATATTCATAATTTGTAATCAAATGGAGGAGCGTTTTCTTCCAGATCACTTGTTTTATTGTTCTCAAAATCAAGAACATATAGAAAACACGGCAATATGAACAAATCCACAAGGGGCCGTGAAGAGGATTCGAACCTGCGTCCGAGAGCATCCCAGACGCTGTCTTAATTTTATGTTAAATTTCCCCATGAGGAAAAGTAGAGCTGTCTTCCATTTTAAGTCCTATAACATCACACAACTCATGAGCGACATGATCGAAACGTTATTGACTTTATCGACAACGCTGTCAACGAATCTATTACACATCGGTTACTTAATGGCCATTTTGCCACCCTCAGTTAACACAAATAATGTCAAATATCAACATTTTCGAAGGAAAATAATAAAAGTCCCCCCCCCCCCTGAAAATGTTCACATTCCCTTGAAATGTTGTATTTCTGAATGGGGAAGGGGGTCGGTCGGCCGAGCGGATAGCACGCTGGACTTGTGATCCTGTGGTCCTGGGTTCAATCCCAGGCGCCGGCGAGAAACAATGGGCAGAGTTTCTGTCACCCTATGTTACCCCTGTTACCTAGCAGTAAAATAGGTACCTGGTGTTAGTCAGCTGTCACGGGCTGCTTCCTGGGGGGTGGAGGCCTGTCGAGGACCGGGCCGCAGGGACACTAAAAAGCCCCGAAATCATCTCAAGATAACCTCAAGAAATGGTAAAAGTCCTATACTCTTTCCATACCATTACAGCAACACACGCGAACGTTGTCACTGAAGAAAGCTTTCTGTAACGTTGTGTTGTTGTTGTTAAAGATTCGCTACCTGGAACAAGAAGTTCCAAGTAGCACGGGCTATGGTGAGCCCGTAGTAGATGTTTTTCAGTAACGGTATTGTGAAATCGACAGAGCCCACCCCAGCAAGAGAGGAACAGAGGCGGTTCTCAGACTCGCGTCATCAGGCTATGTATAACAGAGTCCTCATCTTAGCTGAGCAATACCAAACACACACAGCCGATGAAACCTCTAACATATTTGTCCACGCTAACTGAGAATTTAGAGCTAAAAGAACAGTCGGGACATAAACCAGCATTGGGAACGCCTCTTGCAAGGCATCAATCACGCAACACCATCCAAATATGCGACTTACATCCTAAGTTAAAAAAAGACTCAAATTACTGAAATCACTTTCTAATATCAATGTTGTATATGCTAGGCTGTTTTACACAATGTTTCCTAGTTGGTCATCCAGTCGTGCAACTAATTAACAAACTAGAAGTAATACAAAATTTTGTTGCCTCTAGAAGCACAAGAATCATTAACACGTGGGAAGAATGGAAATATCAGGGGGAAGCGCCAAGCTATTACGACTATATAGCACTGGGAAGGGGTCAGGATAAGGATTTGGGATGGGACGAGGGGAAAGGAATGGTGCCCAACCACTTGTAGACGGTCGGGGATTGAACGCCGACCTGCATGAAGCGAGACTATTCTATGAGACGAGGCTTCCTATTATTCTAGAGAGAATAATTCGTCAGCATGACTTCCCAATAACGTTATGCATGACAGACCCGTCATGCTCAGCATTATTCAGAGGCTAATTATTTTCTTATCTTATTACACCAGAGATTTGGTGCTGGCGGTCCACCTCACTCCTCGCATGATAAATGATTTAGCAAAAATGCCCACAATCTCATCCAACGGAACATTTCTATAAAATGCAATCTATCTGTCACTGATGTCCCAATTTACCTGTCTCCACCATGCAAGTAGCATACACACACAATCTCTTCAGTACGGTGGGACGCGAACAAGGGGACACAGGTGGAAACTTAGTATCCAAATGAGCCACAGAGACGTTAAAAAGAATTTTTTCAGTGTCAGAGTAGTTAATAAATGGAATGCATTAGGCAGTGATGTGGTGGAGGCTGACTCCATACACAGTTTCAAGTGTAGATATGATAGAGCCCAGTAGGCTCAGGAACATGTACACCAGGTGATTGACAGTTGAGAGGCGGGACTAAAGAGCCAGAGCTCAACCCCCCCCCCCCCCGCAAGCACAATTAGGTGAGTACACACTCATCACCAAGAAAGATAATGAGAATATTGACCCACTACAAGCATTCGCATTTGAAGCAATTGTCTCATCTTTCGAAAAATTTAAGATTTCACGAGCACTGTGTCTGCGCCGATGGCTTTGTCCAATCCCCAACAGGACGAACTGCATGTTGTTTCAGATTTAGCTACTCAGAACGAAATGTCCAAGTAGCACGGGCTATGGTGATCCCGTAGTGGACTTACCTGGCACAGGAGCGGGCAAGTAGCACGGGCTATGGTGATCCCGTAGACGAACTGCAGCAGCCTCTATATTTTTTTTAAGAACAATACTTGTACACAGACCTGAGTGTCAGGTGAAACAGCTAGCTAAGCATTACATAAAAACAGAACCAGCTGTACTACAGGTGGCTACCGTTATCTGTGGCAGGTGGCTAGCGTTACCTGTGGCAGGTGGCTACCGTTACCTGTGGCAGGTGGCTACCGTTACCTGTGGCAGGTGGCTATCGTTACCTGTGGCAGGTGGCTACCGTTACCTGTGGCAGGTGGCTACCCTTACTTGTGGCAGGTGGCTACCGTTATCTGTGGCAGGTGGCTAGCGTTACCTGTGGCAGGTGGCTACCGTTACCTGTAGCAGGTGGCTACCGTTACCTATGGCAGGTGGCTACCGTTACCTGTGGCAGGTGGCTACCCTTACCTGTGGCAGGTGGCTACCGTTACCTGTGGCAGGTGGCTAGCGTTACCTGTGGCAGGTGGCTAGCGTTACCTGTGGCAGGTGGCTAGCGTTACCTGTGGCAGGTGGCTACCGTTACCTGTGGCAGGTGGCTACCGTTACCTGTGGCAGGTGGCTACCGTTACCTGTGGCAGGTGGCTACCGTTACCTGCCGCAGGTGGCTACCGTTACCTGTGGCAGGTGGCTACCGTTACCTGTGGCAGGTGGCTACCGTTACCTGCCGCAGGTGGCTACCGTTACCTGTGGCAGGTGGCTACAGGTGACGGATCTCCCAATCCTGAGCACTCCAGGTGCAAACTCTGCGATCAGAAACTGCGGCATGATCTCCCACACTACACCACCGAATGCCCAGTTACCAGACCATTTGGATCTGTCAGTAAAAGTACTTGAAGCGGTGTAATTAATTCACTCTCATGTTCTTGAAGATAACCTCATAATCCATAGTTCTTCAGTTATGGATAAGAGATAAGATACACGCCCTCTGTATGACTAACTATCCAGCAAGACTCATTAGGGACCTTTAGCATCAACATAGCTGACTCTTGACTTAGATCCTGTACAATGCTACATATCCAGGCGAGGAGTCATAATAACGTGACTGTGGATATAATGACCGAACCACTCATTAGTAAAGTGAAGAGACGGCGATTTTTCGGTACGTCCTGGACCATTTAATCAGCTATTATCACCTCACGACCTGATAACGGTCCAGGACGGACCGAAACGCCGTAATTGTCCCATCTCCCGAGGTGTGGTTTGGTCACTAATCCTAACCTGTAATCCAGGTTAGCGGCATAAATCCGAATGCAATGTTAAATATTGCAATCCTATCCATTGGTGACATTATCGGTTGCCATAAGCACCCTATTCTATCTCTCTTCTGTCTCCCCTCACCCCCCCACTCACTATCTTCTGCCCTTCCTGCCTCTATCTTTCTTCGACCCCCCTCCCCCCCCCCTCCTGGAGGCTGTGGGTGGCCAGGTTGGGCGGGAGACCTACTAGAGCACTCAGTGGCAGAGTGGGCTAACTCTCTCCAGGATGCCGGCGGCTACTGAGGTGAGAGAGGAAGAAAGAGGACGGAAAAAAAAGAGGGAATGTTAAAAAAAAAGAGGAGAAAGAGGGAGAGGGAGAGAGAGAGAGAGAGAGAGAGAGAGAGAGAGAGAGAGAGAGAGAGAGAGAGAGAGAGAGAGAGGAAAAGAGAAAGTAAGCGAGAGAGAGAGAGAGATAGAAACAAAGTCTCATCCTTTTGAACAATTCCAAGTTGTTCATCCATTTCAACTTTCCGATAGTTATTGGGTTGACAAGCAGCTGGCACAGGAGCGGGGCAAGTAGCACGGTCTATGGTGAGCCCGTAGTGGACTTACCTGACACAGGAGCGGGGCAAGTAGCACGGGCTATGGTGAGCCCGTAGTGGGCTTACCTGGCACAGGAGCGGGGCAAGTAGCACGGGCTATGGTGAGCCCGTAGTGGACTTACCTGGCACAGGAGCGGGGCAAGTAGCACGGGCTATGGTGATCCCGTAGTGGACTTACCTGGCACAGGAGCGGGGCAAGTAGCACGGGCTATGGTGAGCCCGTAGTGGGCTTACCTGGCACAGGAGCGGGGCAAGTAGCACGGGCTATGGTGAGCCCGTAGTGGACTTACCTGGCACAGGAGCGGGGCAAGTAGCACGGGCTATGGTGAGCCGTAGTGGACTTACCTGGCACAGGAGCGGGGCAAGTAGCACGGGCTATGGTGAGCCCGTAGTGGACTTACCCGGCACAGGAGCGGGGCAAGTAGCACGGGCTATGGTGAGCCCGTAGTGGACTTACCTGGCACAGGAGCGGGGCAAGTAGCACGGGCTATGGTGAGCCCGTAGTGGACTTACCTGGCACAGGAGCGGGGCAAGTAGCACGGGCTATGGTGAGCCCGTAGTGGACTTACCCGGCACAGGAGCGGGGCAAGTAGCACGGGCTATGGTGAGCCCGTAGTGGGCTTACCTGGCACAGGAGCGGGGCAAGCAGCACGGGCTATGGTGAGCCCGTAGTGGACTTACCTGGCACAGGAGCGGGGCAAGTAGCACGGGCTATGGTGAGCCCGTAGTGGACTTACCCGGCACAGGAGCGGGGCAAGTAGCACGGGCTATAGTGAGCCCGTAGTGGACTTACCTGGCACAGGAGCGGGGCAAGTAGCACGGGCTATAGTGAGCCCGTAGTGGACTTACCTGGCACAGGAGCGGGGCAAGTAGCACGGGCTATGGTGAGCCCGGTGTGGACTTACCTGGCACAGGAGCGGGGCAAGTAGCACGGGCTATGGTGAGCCCGTAGTGGACTTACCTGGCACAGGAGCGGGGCAAGTAGCACGGGCTATGGTGAGCCCGTAGTGGACTTCCTGGTTGATCGTATGCGCAAGCAGGCTTTTTGACGCCAATGCTAATGACAATCTGACGAATGAATTGTTATCTGCCACGTTCCCAGTTAAGCAAGAGTAACCCCCCTATTGGGTTATTTGTTGACCTACGTAAAACTTTTAATATCGTTATATGTTTATATCAATATTTTGATATCGATATAAAGATATCGTTAATCACAAATAAGCTTTTTCTCAAACTCCGACACGATATGGCGTCAGATGCAATGTCCTTCAATACATACAATCCTACCTTAGTGACAGACAACAATGCAATGTTGTTTATGCAACAGTGCATTTATGCAACGCTGCTCACCCTGTCAATTAACAATGGGGGGGTTCCACAGGGTAGTAAGCTTGGCTCTCTACTCTTTCTAGTTTGCAATATTTATCCTTCAGATATCAAGCAGCACTTGAAATCATTTCTATTTCCTGATGACACTATTCCTCCTTTCTATATGGCACAGTGAAGATGAACTAGAGAAAGTCCATTTATGATGCTAATTGCAAGCCAACTTATCCTTAAAATATCCTAAGTATTAACTCTACCGACAACTATGAACAGAAGAAATGGGAACTTCCAAGTTCAAGTATGTTCATTGAGACAATGAAGAAATACATCTCAAAGGGATAGAGTAGCTTAGGGTATTTCTACCTTCCCAAGACCTTTCTTGGTGTTCAAATATACTTAAAAAAAATGAATTTTCTTTGCCGTATACATAATGCAGCTCACTCTGTCTTAGCACCTCTGTATTCTTCGCTCATGTATTCAGATCATACATGTGGTATGTATGCCTGGGGGATACACCACCCTTAATTACCGTCCACCCTCTAATTACTCATCATAAATCAGCAATTAGAACAATAACAAAACTCAAGTCTCAGACAGCACTCTGTTTCCTTACCTTGAGGTTATCTTGAGATGGTTTCGGGGCTTAGCGTCCCTTGCGGCCCGGTCCTCGACCAGGCCTCCTGGTTGTTGGACTGGTCAACCAGGCTGTTGGACGCGGCTGATGGCTCGTGTATTCATATCATGTTAACCGTGTTGTTGCTTTCTGAAATATTTTAACATGTTAAATATGAAGTCATTGAACATACCCTCAAGCGGACGCTAAAATATTTTAACATGTTAAATATGAAGTCATTGAACATACCTCAAGCGGACGCTAAACCCTTAAAACTCTAAAGTTGAGTGCTAACCCTGACCTTAAGCGCTTCCCAGAGAAGGGAAGGGAACTATCAGGGAGAAAGCGCCAGGTCATTACGACTATATAGCACTGGGAAGGGATCAGGATAAGGATTTGGGATGGGACAGGGGGGAAAAGGAATGGTGCCCCAACCACTTGGACGGTCGGGGATTGAACGCCGACCTGCATGAAGCGAGTCTGTCGCTCGATGTCCAAATGGTTGCCCAACCACTTGGGCGGTCAAGCGAGCTGCAGTAGAAATGAAATGCAAATCAAGGGTCCCAAACTGTGGAATGATTTCCTAAATATAATTTAAAGCTGTTTATCTCCCAACCAGTTTAAAAGAGAGACTAAGAAATATTATCATTTAACTAATTAGACTCACATTTACCCACCGAAATTAGGTATTTTTATGTGTTAATTTTATCTAAAATTTAATTTACTGAAAATGTTATGCATTTCTTCATTAAATATCATTGAATTGAATATCATTTTGTTGGTACAATTGCTTAAGTCAAATGTTATTTTATAATTAAGCGTCTTGTTTGTTAAATTATTTGATTTTTTTTTTTTAATTTTGTCCCGAGGGGCGAGTTTATTGGGCAGCTCGCTACACCTTTTTCACCTGTTTTAATTTAGAGTGTTCTGAAATACAGCTTTGTATTTCCTTGCTGTTATTAATGTTAAACCCCGCCTCAGTACTGTTGTTGGAACTATACCATCCATAATACACTAGTCTATTCCTGTTATTGTATCACCTTTGTATTGTATATCAATGGTTATATTTCGTGATCATTCGCATCGACGTTCGCTTATTTCTCTTTAATATTATCTCATAATACCTATAATTATTTCTTACATAAAATATTTCAAGTTTTTCCCGAAATGCTTTGTACAATAGAGCTTCCTGGGTGTTTGTAACCCCTGTACCGCCGTTAACCTCTTGGGCTGGACGGTAGAGCGACAGTCTCGCTTCATGCAGGTCGGCGTTCAATCCCCCGTCTGTTCAAGAGGTTGGGCCACCATTCCTTCCCTCCGTCCCATCCCAAATCCTTATCCTGACCCCAGTGCTATATAGTCGTAATGGCTTGGCTCTTTCCCTAATAATTCCCTTCCCTGTGGTCCCGGCTGTTCCTTGAATGTATATAGATTTCGAATCAAATTATTATTATTAATGTTATTGAGGAAATCAGTAAAAGCTGTGAAGGTAATTTGAACCTGCCCATTGGGTACTCCTAAGCACATACCTGATTTACATTCCTGGTTGATGGGGTTCTGGGAGTTCTTCTACTCCCCCAAGTCCGGCCCGAGGCCAGGCTTGATTTGTGAGAGTTTGGTCCACCAGGCTGTTGCTTGGAGCGGCCCGCAGGCCCACATACCCACCACAGCCCGGCTGGTCCGGCACTCCTTGGAGGAAACTATTTAGTTTTCTCTTGAAGATGTCCACGGTTGTTCCGGCAATATTTCTTATGCTTGCTGGGAGGTGTTGAACAACCGCGGACCTCTGATGTTTATACAGTGTTCTCTGATTGTGCCTATGGCACCTCTGCTCTTCACTGGACCTCTGATGTTTATACAGTGTTCTCTGATTGTGCCTATGGCACCTCTGCTCTTCACTGGACCTCTGATGTTTATACAGTGTTCTCTGTTTGTGCCTATGGCACCTCTGCTCTTCACTGGACCTCTGATGTTTATACAGTGTTCTCTGTTTGTGCCTATGGCACCTCTGCTCTTCACTGGTTCTATTCTGCATTTTCTTCCATATCGTTCACTCCAGTACGTTGTTATTTTACTGTGCAGATTTGGGACCTGGCCCTCCAGTATTTTCCACGTGTATATTATTTGGTATCTCTCTCGTCTCCTTTCTAGTGAGTACATTTGGAGAGCTTTGAGACGATCCCAATAATTTAGGTGTTTTATCTCGTCTATGCGTGCCGTATATGTTCTCTGTATTCCCTCTATTTCAGCAATCTCTCCTGCTCTGAAGGGGAAGTGAGTACTGAACAGTACTCAGGACGGGACAACACAAGTGACTTGAAGAGTACAACCATTGTGATGGGATCCCTGGATTTGAAAGTTCTCGTAATCCATCCTATCATTTTTCTGGCTGTCGCAATATTTGCTTGGTTATGCTTCCTAAACGTTAGGTCGTCGGACATCATTATTCCCAAATCCTTTACATGCTGATTTCCTAATATAGGCAGATTTGATTGTGTTTTGTACCCTGTATTATGTTTAAGGTCCTCATTTTTACTTTAGCTGATTACCTGGAATTTATCACCGTTAAACTTCATGCCCGAAACGCTTTGCGTAATAGTGGCTTTAGGCATTGTATGTATTAGCTCTATCTATAAATCTGTCAATTTTTGTATCACCTCTTGTATGTATGTACTTTACCTGAATAAACATTTGAATTTTGAATTTTTGAATTTGAATCATGTTATTATCTGCTGCCCAATCGAAAACTTTATTAATATCTGCTTGTAGTTGTTCAATGTCTTCAGCAGAGATAATTTTCATGCTGATTTTTGTATCATCTGCAAAGGATGATACGAAGCTGTGACTTGCGTTTGAGTCTATATCTGACATGAGAATGATGAAAAGCAGCGGTGCAAGGACTGTACCCTGAGGTACAGAGCTTTTAACTGCACTTGGATTTGATTTTATATGGTTGACTGTTACTCTCTGTGATTTTTTTGACAGAAAACTGAGTATCCAGCGTCCAACTTTACCGGTTATTCCCATTGACTTCATTTTGTGTGCTATCACGCCATGGTCACATTTATCGAATGCCTTTGCGAAGTTCGTGTATACCACACCAGCATTCTGTTTTTCTTCTAATGCCTCAGTGACTTTGTCGTAGTGCTCAAGTAGCTGTGAGAGGCATGATCTTCCTGCTCTAAATCTATGTTGGCCTGGGTTGTAGTCTACATTGGTCTACATGAATCTGCTGACCTGACTCCTGATCACTCTCTCAAATATCTTTATTATGTGGGACGTTAGTGCAACTGGTCTATAATTCTTTGCCAATGCTTTGCTCCCTCCCTTGTGTAGAGGGGCTATGTCTGCTACTTTAAGTGCATCTGGTATCTCCCCCGTGTCCAAGCTCTTCCTCCACACTATACTGAGTGCCTGTGCTACCGGCACTTTGCATTTCTTTATAAATATTGAATTCCATGAGTGGACCCGGGCTGAATGCATGGGTATATTGTCAATTTATCTTTCAAAATCTGCCACGCTCGTGTTGATATCAGTTATATTTACAGGTGTTTGAGTATCATTCATAAAGAAATTGTCCGAATCTTCCACTTTCATGCTGAGTATCGGAGTGCTAAACATGTCTTCATACCGATTTTTTTAGAATTTCGCGTATGTGAAGAAATATTTTGGGTTTTTCATTATTTCTTGAATTACTTTCTGATCGTGTGCCTTTCTTTAATCTGATATGAATGCTTCAGTCTCTGCTCGATTCATTCAATCTCCCTGTTTAAATTATTCCTTCTTTGCATGGAAAGTCGCGTTTGCTTAAGCATTTCCCATTTTTTTTCTTCCTTTGTAGTGTCGTCTGCGTTCTCTTTCTACGTTAGACTTCTTTCTGGCTTTCCTCAGGAACATATTTCAGATAGACTTTATATACTTCAAGAAGTCAGTTTTGTTCACATTCCTTGTGTAGGATTGCATTACTTAGAACTGTGTCCCATTGAATGTCTGTAAGTACTGATTATTTTCTCCCAGTCTCTCCTTGTATTATCGAAATAGACTTTACTGAATAACCCCTCTCGCTTTATTATTGTTATAGGTCTATTGTGAGTATTGTTGGTTGCACTTGAATGAGCTTGTGATCTGGGTGAGTGGTATCTGAGACTCTGATGTCCCAAATTGTGTCTTCATTTGCAGGCGAGGAGTCACAATAACGTGGCTAAAGTATGTTGACCAGACCACACACTAGAAGGTGAAGGGACGACGACGTTTCGGTCCGTCCTGGACCATTCTCAAGTTCATTGTGTCTTCACGTCAATTTGATGTATTCTGACATCAAATTGGAGGTTAGTTGTGTCCTATGCCGTTACTAATCTCATCAAAATCTTAGCGTCATCGGCAAAAGATGATACAATACGTTCATATCCGTGTAAATATCTGTTATGAAAACGAGACAAGTATTGAAGCAAGCACAGTGCTTTCGTGAGCTTTTCACAGTGGAGGATCCGGATTTTTTATTATTATTATTTTGGATTCTGTTGAGAAAGGAAAGATCCATTTTCTTTGACAATGACTTCTTCTCCACAGGAGATTACACACAAGAAGTAAGGGTTGCTCCTGTAACTAAAAAAAAGGTGTTTTACATGACTTCCATGAAGTCCTCGGCAAGGTCTCTTTATCACAAGTGGACCATGAAGTGTTCTTGTGATCTGGGTATATAATATATATATATATATATATATATATATATATATATATATATATAATATATATATAGAGAGAGAGAGAGAGGAGAGAGAGAGAGAGAGAGGAGAGAGAGAGAGAGAGAGAGAGAGAGAGTAGGAAATTTGAGGAAGGGTTCGAACCGGCACCCGTTTAAAATTAAGCAAAAAATTGTACAACCGGGAATTAAAGACACGCATTATTTAAAATTATGTGAGTCTTAAAGTCCCGGTAGTACAGACGGGTTCGTTCGTGAATCACATACGTGAATGCCGGGTTCGAATCTCGGCCCGGGACGGAAATGCTTCGGCGCGTTTCGTATCACCTAATGCACCTGTT
>WNGS01001574.1:77100-88298 GCA_020271785.1 Procambarus virginalis
AATTCTACGACCAGGCAACAAAATAAGGCAAGAAAGAGAAGGGTGGGCAGACTGCATATTTTTGGATTGTCAAAAAGCTTTGATACAGTGCCACACAAGAGGCTAGTGCGAAAGTTGGAGATGCAGGCTGGAGTGAAAGGGAAGGTACTCCGGTGGATAGAGGAGTACCTAAGCAACAGGAGACAACGAGTCTGTGTGAGGGGTGAGGTCTCAGATTGGCGAGACGTTACAAGTGGAGTCCCGCAGGGGTCAGTCCTTGGACCTATACTGTTTCTGGTATATGTAAATGATCTCCCAGAGGGTATAGATTCGTTCCTCTCAATGTTTGCCGACGATGCAAAATTATGAGGAGGATTGAAACAGAGGATGATAGTAGGAGCTACAAGATGACCTAGATAGACTGAGTGAATGGTCCAACAAATGGCTGTTGAAGTTCAACCCAAGTAAATGCAAAGTAATGAAACTAGGCATGGATACAGGAGGCCAGACACAGGATACAGAATAGGGGATGAAGTACTTAATGAAACAGACAGAGAGAAAGATCTAGGAGTTGATATCACACCAAACCTGTCTCCTGAAGCCCACATAAAGAGAATAACATCTGCGGCATATGCGAGGCTGGCTAACATCAGAACGGCGTTCAGGAACCTGTGTAAGGAATCATTCAGAATCTTGTACACCACATATGTAAGACCAATCCTGGAGTACGCGGCCCCAGCATGGAGCCCGTACCTTGTCAAGCACAAGACGAAGCTGGAAAAAGTCCAAAGGTATGCTACTAGACTAGTCCCAGAACTAAGAGGCATGAGTTATGAGGAAAGGCTGCGGGAAATGCAACTTACGACACTGGAAGACAGAAGAGTAAGGGGGACATGATCACAACCTACAAAATCCTCAGGGGAATTGACCGGTAAACAAGGATGAACTATTCAACACTGGAGGGGCGCGAACAAGGGGACACAGGTGGAAGCTGAGTACCCAAATGAGCCACAGAGACATTAGAAAGAACTTTTTCAGTGTCAGAGTAGTTAGTAAATGGAATGCACTATAGGCAGTGATGTGGTGGAGGCTGACTCCATACACAGTTTCAAATGTAGATATGATAGAGCCCAGTAGGCTCAGGAACCTGTACACCAGTTGATTGACAGTTGAGAGGCGGGACCAAAGAGCCAAAGCTCAACCCCCGCAAGCACAATTAGGTGAGTACACACACACACACACACACAGGTGGAAACTTAGTACCCACATGAGCCACAGAGACGTTAGAAGGAACTTTTTCAGTGTCAGAGTGGTTGACAAATGGAATGCATTAGGCAGTGATGTGGTGGAGGCTGACTCCATACACAGTTTCAAATGTAGATATGATAGAGCCCAATAGGCTCAGGAATCTGTACACCAGTTGATTGACGGTTAAGAGGCGGGACCAAAGAGCCAGAGCTCAACCCCCGCAAGCACAAATAGGTGAGTACAAATAGGTGAAATAGGCGAGTACACACACACACACACACACACACACACACACACACACACACACACACACACGCACTAGGGGCACACGCACTAGGGGACACAGGTGGAAACTGAGTGCCCAAATGAGCCACAGAGATATTAGAAAGAACTTTTTTAGTGTCAGAGTGGTTGACAAATGGAATGCATTAGGAAGCGATGTGGTGGAGGCTGACTCCATACACAGTTTCAAGTGTAGATATGATAGAGCCCAATAGGCTCAGGAAACTGTACACCTGTTGATTGACGGTTGAGAGGCGGGACCAAAGAGCCAGAGCTCAACCCCCCGCAAGCACAACTAGGTGAGTACTAGGTGAGTACACACACACACACTCTAGGGCATTTCTTTCTGGGCATTCTCTAGGCATTTCAGAAAATGCCTAGGTTTAATTTGCAAATACATATATGCCACATCACAAATTTCATATGTATAAATGCTGTCGAGGCATAACTGTGCAATATTAGACCATTGTACTAAATTCAAGACTACTATTTAAGTAATCCTGAAGAAAGTACATTACAAAGTTAGCAATGAGGATTGATATCATTTCAGTTGCAAAAATAAGCCTGACAGTTATGTACACCCGTTGTGTACATCATGCATCATTTGTCAGTGCATTATGAATACAATGACACCCCCCGGGAGTGTGTGAAGGGGGGGGGGATGTACTTGCCTAGTTGTGCTTGGGCTCTTTGGTCCCTCCGCTCAACTATCAGCCAACCGGTGTACAGTACAGATTCCAAAGCCTATTAGGCTCTTATCATAGCTATATTCGAAACTGTGTATGGAGTCAGCCTCCACCATTCGGCTCCGGCCGCTCAGCCGGAGCCGGTCGGCCGAGCGAAGAGCCGGTTGGCCGAGCGGACAGCACGCTGGACTTGTGATCCTGTGGTCCTGGGTTCGATCCCAGGCGCCGGCGAGAAACAATGGGCAGAGTTTCTTTCACCCAAATGCCCCCTGTTACCTAGCAGTAAAATAGGTACCTGGGTGTTAGTCAGCTGTCATGGGCTGCTTCCTGGGGGTGGAGGCCTGGTCGAGGACCGGGCCGCGGGGACACTAAAGCCCCGAAATCATCTCAAGATAATCTCAAGATAAGATAACCATTGTAACTACCATTGTAGCTACCATTGTAACTACCATGTAAGGTAGTTAGACCTCTCTGCCACAGGTGTTTACCACCATGCCCTTGTAAACACTGATCTTGGGTAAGTTGTACCCCAGAGAGGCACCATACAGGCACTAGAGAGGCACCATAGAGGCACCATAGAGTCTTCAGAGGCACCATAGCGTCTTCACAGGCACCATAGAGTCTTCAGAGGCACCATAGCGTCTTCACAGGCACCATAGAGTCTTCAGAGGCACCATAGCGTCTTCACAGGCACCATAGCGTCTTCACAGGCACCATAGAGTCTTCAGAGGCACCATAGAGGCACCATAGAGACTTCAGAGGCACCATAGAGTCTTCAGAGAGGAGTGAAGCGTTCTAAGTGGCTCTTATCTCTACTGAGAGTCAAGTTCTGAGAGGCACCGAGCTGCCTCCAAGACTGACGACACTATTTAAGCCTTAAACAAGGATAATCATTGCTCATTCAATGACATGTTGCTATAATTATTTGCAATGACAATTGGGTCTCCCTGAATGAGCTAGAGGGAACAGTGGACAACTGAACGATTGTGATTGGTTGATTAGCAACTTGACGGTATTGACAGGTGATAACAACACCCTTTCATTGTTGATATTGTTGAATGTTCTTGCAGAATCAATAACCACCTATACACATTTTATTCAAACTCCTGAAAGGTATATTGGACAATATCGATTTGTTCTAATTGTTTCAACATCTACAAGAATTTAACCAAATTGGAAATTGTCAAATAACAATTGATTGTTTTTCCTCGCCGTGTCTAAATTTGGGTAAATTCGAGTTTGTGTTTTATTCACTCTTAAATTATATAGGATTTTTCTATCAATTTTGCAGTTTTTTTTTTTACAGTGGCAAGTTTGGTGGTTTTTCGTAAATCATTTACACCTCGACATACTTTTTTTAGAGCTATAATAACTTGTTATAGGTTATTATAACCGCTGACCTATAACTCCTAAGTGTTATAGGTCAGTTATAACACGTAGAGCTTTGTCCTTACTTTTTTCCAAATTTGCCATATATTTTTTTAATAATACCATTGGAACTTTATATATATAATATATATATATATATTATATATATATATATATATATATATATATATATATATATATATATATATATATGCGAACAAGCCTGAATGGTCCCCAGGACTATATATGCGAATGAAAACTCACACCCCAGAAGTGACTCGAACCCATACTGCCAGGAGCAATGCAACTGGTATCTACAGGACGCCTTAATCCGCTTGACCATCACGACCGGACATAAGGAAGTGATAGCCTGAGCTATATGAACCACTTCCCCGCCGGCACCTGGATGGTAATCTTGGGCATAGCATTTTATCAAATCACCTCTTTTTTTGGGGCAACACGTGAGGAACACAAATGCGAACAAGCCTGAATGGTCCCCAGGACTATATATGCGAATGAAAACTCCTTATGTCCGGTCGTGATGGTCAAGCGGATTAAGGCGTCCTGTAGTTACCAGTTGCATTGCTCCTGGGAGTATGGGTTCGAGTCACTTCTGGGGTGTGAGTTTTCATTTTCATATATATATATATATATATATATATATATATATATATATATATATATATATATATATATATATATATATATATATATATGTCGTACCTAGTAGCCAGAACGCACTTCTCAGCCTACTATGCAAGGCCCGATTTGCCTAATTAGCCAAGTTTTTATGAATTAATTATTTTTCGACTACCTAACCTACCTAACCTAACCTAACTTAACTTTTTCGGCTACCTAGAAAAATATATATATATATATATATATATATATATATATATATATATATATATATATATAATATATATATAGTACTCAGAGAAGACCTTGTGGATCCTCACTGAACGATCCTCACTGGTACCCCTTCTAGGATATATATATATATATATATATATATATATATATATATATATATATATATATATATATATATATAGACTGTTGAATGGGATCCAATTCGCTTCCTTGGACGCCCCAAACACACGCACAACCACATAAGCCACGATGAGCTAATCAGCCATAATCATCCCAATAGCATTATTAATATTAATGTCAGGAAAATGATATATATCCCAATATTTCCTCACCTTGAGAATGTTTGGTGGTGAGAGAGAGAGAGAGCGAGGCAGGCCGGAGGTGTTTGTGCAGCGGGAACTGGGTAAATACTGGTCTAATGGGCGTTTAAACTAATGGGCGCGCTCCTTGATGTATCGCATTGGAAACGTTACGGTCATATCCAGTCATCAGATGGTAGAGGGCTGGGGCCGCCTCTCCTCCTCGACTCAAGTCCATTCCATCCAGCGGTTGACCCCACAGATGCATTCATCAATTTTATCATGTTGTTTATTCGAAACAGGAATTTTCTCAAATATAAATTAATATTATAATATATTAGTATATTGTGCCTATATAGGCATAGGTTAGGTTAGGTGTTTAGGTTCTGTTGGCGATTATTGGTATTTGTAGTACGTGGGTGAAGCATTTACAGCGTTGTGGTTCGAACACCAGTCGTCAGTGAAGCACTTGTTCCGGAAGTGTTCGAACGCCAGCAGTTGTGAGTCGTGTGTAAACGTTTTTCATTCATAAACAGCTGGGGGGTTGGCGGGTGGATGGAATCACTTTGGGTCTTTGGAGGACGGGCTGGTTTATGGATAAAAAACGGTTTACACACGACTCACAACTGCTGACGTTCGAACACTTCCGGAACAAGTGCTTCACTGACGACTGGTGTTCGAACCACAGCGATGTAAATGCTTCACCCACGTACTACAAATACAAATAATCACCAACAGAACCTAAACACCTAACCCTAACCTATGCCTATATAGGCACAATATACTAATATATTATAATATTAATTTATATTTGAGAAAATTCCTGTTTTGAATGAACAGCATGATAAAATTGATGAATGTGTCTGTGGGGTCGACCGCTGGATGGAATGGACTTGAGTCGAGGACGGGTTGCGACCCGAATTGGCAATTATCGTCTCAAAAATGATTTCGTGTCCGAATAGAAAATTTGATCAGTAGATTGTAATTTATTATTACTATTATTTATGTATTTTTCCATTTTGTGTGGTGAGAAAGAGTATGGGATGGGAATTATCAGGAGAGAGCACCAAGTCATTACCACTATACAGCATTGGGAAGGATAAAGATTTGGGATGGGACGGGGGAAGGAATGGTGCCCAACCACTTGTGGACGGTCGCGGGGATTGAACCCCGACCTGCATGAAGCGAAACCGTCGCTCTACCGTCCAGCCCAAGTGGTTTAAGCAACTAATAAATCTTCTGAATTGCTTTAAACCCCGCCTCTATTAAGAACCCACAACTAAGAATTCAGATTTTTGTTCTAAACTCATATTAACTAAATTTTAATAATTTTTTTCAAGTTTTTTAAAGTCAGGTTATGCACCCAAGGCCTCCTAGTGAATAATACAACCCTACCAGTGGATGTATAATACATTTTACAATCACGATAACAATACCAGATTCTTTGTCAATCATGTTGGGCACACCATCAATTCCTACACCAATAATATTCTCAGGTCAGCTTCTAGATTACAAAAAATTATATATATTATTTTTATTATGGGTTGGGTTTAAAAAAAAAAGGCAATGGCAGGCACTGCTTGTCATGTGTTAGTAAAATTTGCTCGAGTGCCACTCTAGGCACGTGTGCCATAGATTTAACACCCCCGTGGTTAAGGATCTGCGAAAGGTATATAGACCCCTGATGCCATTGCTGCTCTTCATATAAACTGAATCTAACCCAACTCATCCTAACCCAAACTAATTTAACCTAACTTAACCCAGTCTAATCAAACCCAACCTAACCTAACCTAACCTAAATCATCCTAACCTGAACCAACCCAATCAGTCCTATACTAACCCAACCAAACAGAACCTAACCTAACCTAACCTAACCTAACCTAACAAAAATAAGAAATAACATTTTGTCTGTTATACACATTCTTTGCAGAAGGAGAATAACGTTATAATTCCGCCTTAAAATTCCGCCTTACAGGGTATGGGGTACAGGGTATGGGGTACAGGGTATGGGGTACAGGGTATGGGGTACAGGGTATGGGGTACAGGGTATGGGGTACAGGGTATGAGGTACTAGGATTGTACCTAATCATTGCTCAGCACCCACACTGCTGCCCCGTGTACACTCACATTTGGGCATCTTAGCTTAATCATGGCAGCTTAGATTGTAATTACTAAACAGCTTACAACTTGTCAATTGCCTTCAGGTCGTCAACTGATGGTCATTATGTCGCCTCGGGGATCTTAGACTGCCCAGAATGTATTGATAAGTGTATCAATACACGCAGAATGTATTGATTAAGTTCCAGGGATCGAAGCTAAGAGATATAGTGACCGGAACTTGTTCATGAATCCTAGCTCATAGCATGGGCTGGCATGATTATCAGGGTTCTTAGGGGTGTATGTACCCCATACCCATCCCGTGGGACGGTGGTGGACCCCCATACCCATCCCGTGGGCGGTGGTGGACCCCCATACCCATCCCGTGGGCGGTGGTGGACCCCCATACCCATCCCGTGGGCGGTGGTGGACCCCCATACCCATCCCGTGGGCGGTGGTGGGCCCCATACCCATCCCGTGGGCGGTGGTGGACCCCATACCCATCCTGTGGGTGGTGGTGAACCCCATACCCATCCCGTGGGCGGTGGTGGACCCCATACCCATCCCGTGGGCGGTGGTGGACCCCATACCCATCCCGTGGGCGGTAGTGGACCCATACCCATCCCGTGGGCGGTGGTGGACCCCCATACCCATCCCGTGGGCGGTGGTGGGCCCCATACCCATCCTGTGGGCGGTGGTGGGCCCCATACCCATCCCGTGGGCGGTGGTGGACCCCATACCCATCCTGTGGGTGGTGGTGAACCCCATACCCATCCCGTGGGCGGTGGTGGACCCCATACCCATCCCGTGGGCGGTGGTGGACCCCATACCCATCCCGTGGGCGGTGGTGGACCCCATACCCATCCCGTGGGCGGTGGTGGACCCCATACCCATCCCGTGGGCGGTGGTGGGCCCCATACCCATCCCGTGGGCGGTGGTGGACCCCATACCCATCCCGTGGGCGGTGGTGGACCCCATACCCATCCCGTGGGCGGTGGTGGACCCCATACCCATCCCGTGGGCGGTGGTGGACCCCATACCCATCCCGTGGGCGGTGGTAGAAAATTTACAGAGACACATAATGGGTTCAGGAACTGAACCCACTGCCCATTTATCTAAGCAAGTGACAATCTTGTGAATACAGTTACACAACTGTTAGTAATACATACACATGTACAGATATATATATACATACATGTACACATATACATATCAATAATCTCTTTACATCACAAGTGTCAGAATTGTTATATGTGATATCGCGTGAAAATGAGGTTGTTATCGGTGATATAATGGGTGTAAGAGATGTTAAGAGTGATATTACTGTGTCAGGGGTTGTAATGGGTTGTTCAGGGCCATTAATGGGGTCTTATAAGGGGCGTCAGGGTTGTTATTAAGTTGTTTTATGTAATGGGCGATACCCATTATCTTAAACAGAATGACACATTTTGTTGTTATTCCTCCAAAAAGGCTAATTTAAGATTCTCTTTCCACGATTCATAACGAAATGAACTTCCTATAACTCATAATATAATCCGCGGTAATTGATTCAAGAAGCTCTGAAATGGATTATGGGCTGACAAGTAGTTGAAAGGTTTGTGGATTAGTGATTATAGATCATGAATGATGTCCTTTCTTGCCAATTAGTTCATTAAATGCCGTACTGGGGACCGGTATATTGTTGATTGTTGATGTACTTATCCTGCTGGATAATTTCACACAATCTGTGGCTGGAAGCTGACATTAGGTTTTAATATATTTATAAACAACATCGTCCATTAATTGTAATGATTGTACGTGAAGATGTGTAATGTGTCACTGATTTATATTAGACAAATGCAACAATCATATATTATATAAGACATTTGCAAGTGTTAGATGTTGCATTGTTTGATGGTTTTTATAAATGAAATAAGAATGAAGATGAAGAAAGAATATATTTCTTTCATTGTGTTATTTTTTAAATTTTCGGGCAAAATATAAATTGTGGCTTCTTGGTTGATTTTTTTTTTAATAATAAAGAGAAATTAATTATTTTTTGTCAAGGAAATAATGCCATTTTCACCCACAATATACAAACTATTCAAACTTCTCCCGCAATACCATAAAACACGCCACCTGAACCCATTAATGCCCAACCGTCGCTCATTGTTTCACTTGTCTGCAAGAATTACATCATCACCCGCCTCTAGCCAGCTTCCCCAACCAGTACTAACGCTGGAACGACCGTGTTTGTCCTCCCTCCCACCCCACGACTACTCCAACCTAACGACTAAGCAGATTTGTAACACGGCGTCGTGGGCGCCATCTGCCCAGCAGCCCACACCCCACCTCCCACATTATATGGTAGATGAGAACCTTTCCTTGATCTTGCCTCCTCTCGAGAGAGTAAAGGGGGGTAAACACAGGCTGCTTGATCATACCCACATCCCGAGCCTGTGTGTGGGGGTGGGGGTCTCCAGAAATATGCTTGAACAGGGGGTGACGGTTGGCAGGCTTGGCACGGTGATGACTGGTGGGGTGACAGTTTGCAGGGCGATGGCTCGGTCCAGCTGTGGCAAAGGTGTATCGAGGGACAGGTGTGACACAGGCATAGCCAGGTGTGATGATGTATCTCACCTGCACACACACACACACCTGGCTGGGTACGTCCCCCCTCGACTCAAATTTACGAAACTAGAGTTTGCTCAATTTAGTTCCGGGTCTTTTGTGGGTTTACGATGTCCATATCAATGATTGTGACAGTTTGGTATGACTGTGAGGCGCTCAATGGGTTATGGCAGCACCTCACACATATGGTACACCCCCTTACACATATGGTACACCCCCTCACACATATGGTACACACCTTACACATATGGTACACCTCCTCTCACATAAGGTACACCCCCTCAGTCTGCCTATCTATTTCTCCGTCTTAGGTTACAGGCCAGACAGTTTTGGTTAATCTTCCCCAACTTTGCAGGGGAAGTAGTGTGGGGTACAGGACGGTCATAGGCCGGTCCAGTTCGTCTTAAGTTAAAGGCTTTAAGAAATATTAGCATTTAAAGAGAAGCTTATGTGATTTTCAGGACTCAAGTGTGAAAAATATGGCGCGTTTTCCCTAGAGTTTTTAGTTCTTTGAAATAATATATTTCTCTGAGAGACCAAGAATATTGGGTAGGGGAATAGGGAGGAAGAGAAAGAGAGAGAAGAGAAACAGGGGAAGGAATAATTGTAAATATATCCCTCCCCTTGTTCTGTTGGTATTCAGGGTGAACATTTCTTCCATTTCCACTCAGTCAATCCTCCTAAGTATTTTATATGTCTCTATCATATCTCCCCGCTCCCTTCCTTTGTATAGAGCATTGACAGGTTCAGTTCATTCAGGCGCTCTTCATATCCCATCCCTCGCAATTCTGGGACGAGCCTCGTCGCAAACTTCTGAACTTTTTCCAGATTCCTTATGTGTTTCTTCAGATGGGGACTCCATGATGAGGCGGCATACTCTAAGACTGGCCTCACGTAGGCAGTGTAAAGAGCCCTAAAAGCCTCCTCACTTAGGTTTCTGAATGATGTTCTAACTTTTGCCAGTGTAGAGTACGCTGCTGTCGTTATCCTATATATGTGCCTCAGGAGTTAAATTAGTTATTACGTCTGTGGAAAAATCTTGCTCAGAATATTAATAATAATGAGAATAAATTTCGATAGCTACGAAGGACCATCCTTTTGAATATAGGGAAATAAAATAAATAAATTAATTGAAACAAACATGAGAACCAGGGCCTATGGACTTCTCAATACTTAATAATGATATATGAAAGCATTAAGTGGACTGTAAATTGTAATTAAATATTGAGCCAACACGCACCATACACTTTAGGGGTTAATATAGTATAATAATTGTAGATAATTCTACTACAAATTACTACAACATGAATATATATCATAAATTATAGAATATGTATGAAATATATGACCATATATTGAAGATCATAAAATTAATGATAATTTATAAAAAAATCTGTGAAAATTAGGATCCTATATTGAAGATCATTAAATAACTGAAAATTATTAATCTACTAAATTACGAAACTAGACAGGAAGGAAAGGCTTTGCTGTGTGGAGAAATTAATAGTCGCGTCTTGCTATTTCTAAATAAACTGTGGAAGCGACCTAACATAGATTCACTGACGACAAACATCCTAACTGCTAAACATCTGTGATCACAAAATATAACAGTAAGTAGGACTTAGTGTTTGTCGAGCAAGTGTCTGTGTATAACGAAGCCGCTACAGCACTCTGACATCCGCTGCTGTTAGGATGCCGGAACTACGACCGATAAATTTCGCATGCTTCCGGACGCTACTTCTCTCTGCGAGATTAA
>WNGS01001575.1:11261-24258 GCA_020271785.1 Procambarus virginalis
GGTGAAGATGGTGGTGAAGGTGGTGGTGAAGATGGTGGTGAAGATACTGGTGAAGATGGTAGTGAAGATGCTGGTGAAGATGGTGGTGAAGATACTGGTGAAGATGATGGTGAAGATGCTGGTGAAGATGCTGGTGAAGATGCTGGTGAAGATGATGGTGAAGATGCTGGTGAAGATGGTGGTGAAGGTGTTGGTGAAGATGGTGGTGAAGATGGTGGTGAAGATGGTGGTACGGTGGTGGTGAAGATGCTGGTGAAGGTGGTGGTGAAGATGGTGGTGAAGATGGTGGTGAAGGTGGTGGTGAAGATGCTGGTGAAGATACATGTGAAGGTGGTGGTGAAAATGGTGGTGAAGGTGGTGGTGAAGATGGTGGTGAAGGAGGTGGTGAAGATGGTGGTGAAGATGGTGGTGAAGGTGGTTGTGAAGGTGGTGGTGAAGATGCTGGTGAAGATACATGTGAAGGTGGTGGTGAAAATGGTGGTGAAGGTGGTGGTGAAGATGGTGGTGAAGGAGGTGGTGAAGATGGTGGTGAAGGTGGTGGTGAAGATGGTGGTGAAGATGTTGGTGAAGGTGGTGGTGAGGGTGGTGGTGAAGATGGTGGTGAAGGTGGTGGTGGTGAAGATGGTGGTGACGATGCTGGTGAAGGTGGTGGTGAAGTTGGTGGTGAAGATGGTGGTGAAGGTAGTGGTGAAGATGGTGGTGAAGATCGTGGTGAAGGTGGTGGTGAAGATGGTGGTGAAGATGGTGGTGAAGATGTTGGTGAAGATGGTGGTGAAGATGGTGGTGAAGGTGGTGGTGAAGATGCTGGTGAAGGTGGTGGTGAAGGTGGTGGTGAAGGTAGTGGTGTAGATGGTGGTGAAGGTGGTGGTGAAGGTGGTGGTGAAGATGCTGGTGAAGGTGGTGGTGATGATGGTGGTGAAGATGGTGGTGAAGATGGTGGTGAAGATGGTGGTGAAGGTGGTGGTGAAGATGCTGGTAAAGGTGGTGGTGAAGATGGTGGTGAAGATGCTGGTGAAGGTGGTGGTGAAGGTGGTGGTGAAGATAGTGGTGAAGATGGTGGTGAAGATGGTGGTGAAGGTGGTGGTGAAGGTGGTGGTGAAGATGGTGGTGAAGATGGTGGTGAAGATGGTGGTGAAGATGCTGGTGAAGATGGTGGTGAAGGTGGTGGTGTAGGTGGTAGTGAAGATGCTGGTGAAGGTGAGGTGAAAGTGGTGGTGAAGATGCTGGTGAAGATACTGGTGAAGGTGGTGGTGAAGATGGTGGTGAAGATGCTGGTGAAGGAGGTGGTGAAGATGGTGGTGAAGGTGATGGTGAAGATGCTGGTGAAGGTGGTGGTGAAGATGCTGGTGAAGATGCTGGTGATGGTGGTGGTGAAGATGGTGATGAAGATGGTGGTGAAGATTGTGGTGAAGATGCTGGTGAAGATGCTGGTGAAGATGCTGGTGAAGATGGTGGTGAAGGTGGTGGTGAAGATGGTGGTGAAGGTGGTGGTGAAGATGGTGGTGAAGATGGTGGTGAAGATGGTGAAGAAGATGGTGTGGAAGATGGTGGTGAAGATGGTGGTGAAGATGGTGGTGAAGATGGTGGTGAAGGTGGTGGTGTAGGTGGTGGTGAAGATGCTGGTGAAGGTGAGGTGAAAGTGGTGGTGAAAATGCTGGTGAATATACTGGTGAAGGTGGTGGTGAAGATGGTGGTGAAGATGCTGGTGAAGGAGGTAGTGAAGATGGTGGTGAAGGTGGTGGTGAAGGTGGTGGTGAAGATGGTGGTGAAGATGCTGGTGAAGGTGGTGGTGAAGATGGTGGTTAAGATGGTGGTGAAGGTGGTGGTGAAGATGGTGGTGAAGATACTGGTGAAGATGGTAGTGAAGATGCTGGTGAAGATGGTGGTGAAGATACTGGTGTAGAGGCTGGTGAAGATGCTGGTGAAGATGCTGGTGAAGATGATGGTGAAGATGCTGGTGAAGATGGTGGTGAAGCTGTTGGTGAAGATGGTGGTGAAGATGGTGGTGAAGGTGGTGGTGAGGGTGGTGGTGAAGATGGTGGTGAAGGTGGTGGTGGTGAAGATGGTGGTGACGATGCTGGTGAAGGTGGTGGTGAAGATGGTGGTGAAGATGGTGGTGAAGGTAGTGGTGAAGAAGGTGGTGAAGATGGTGGTGAAGGTGATAGTGAAGATGGTGGTGAAGATGGTGGTGAAGATGTTGGTGAAGATGGTGGTGAAGATGGTGGTGAAGGTGGTGGTGAAGATGCTGGTGAAGGTGGTGGTGAAGGTGTTGGTGAAGATGCTGGTGAAGATGGTGTAATGATCTGGTGCTCAGATCATTCGTTCTCCCTTCCCCCTCTCCCCTCCTTCCTTCTCCCCTCCTTCCTTTTTCCCTTCCCCCTTTCTCCCCTCCCCTTACCCGTCATTCGTCTTCCCCCTTCACCCCCCCCCCTGTAGCCCATTTGTCAAGGTCCAAGGAGTTGACCTGAGGGGTTGTGCAGCCGACCTCTGTGATACCTTGCGTCCCCACGCAATCCTCCCCACTCGTTTCCCCTCTCCATCCTCTCTCTCCACCTCTCATCCCCCTCTCATTCCCTCTCTTTCCCCTCTCAACGATCCCTTACCCATACCAGGCAAGTCAAGTGTCCCTACCCTTTATCTTGCTGGAGACGGGCTGGAACATAAATAATCAGTTTTGGTAAACATTGCTGGGAGGTACACTAGTTGCGGGTATCCAATACAGTGGTACCTTGTTCCCATCGCATAGCCGGGGAGTACTGACTCAATCTTCAGGAATTCATGTAGCCTTCCATGGCACCTCAGGGAAGATGATTGGCGGGAGATAAGGGCCAAGTCCTTATTGGCCCTAGAGAGCCAGACCTCAGGCCTAAGTGTAAAATGGTTGGCCTTTGCCAAAATAATGGGTGGAGCCCTGGGGCTGGATTAGATGGTGGGAGGTGTAATCCTTCCCAGCAATAACCTGGTAAAACAAAATTTCATTTAGTGTGTCTTGGTAGTTTTTCGGGACTGGAGGGCAAGCCAGCCCGCACCCAACGGGGCTGAGGGCCGCCATCAACATCTGGCCGCAGTGTGCGATTGAAGGTAGTGTGCTCCTACGTTTCTTGCATATTGGTGATTGCCTTTTCCATTGCCTCTTTTATTTTGGTAGATGTTGTTAGAGTAGGCTATATGTCAATTGTGATTTAAATATACAGTTACAATAATAAAATAATTGTTAATTTCATCTTGGTGAGTTATCTGTCCCCTGGTGTTAATATATGGTATTCATGCGATTTTCATGTGCTGTGTTAGAACTTCCCTATGTTTCTCCATTCTTGGAATAATAAAGTAAAGCGAGAGCCTCCCCCGTTCAGTTCAATAAGACTAAAGTAATCCATTCAATTTCAATCACTGGTCCGTTGAGTTCCCTGATTATCGAGTCCCTTCCTTCCTGGGGACCGATAATTATAGACACATTCATTCCTTTGGAAGGTGGTGGCAGTGTATAAGGTAAGGAGATTAATCATCCCTTTCCTTGTGATATTCCTCATTTAATATTCAGCTTATATTCGTGACAGTCCAGCGAGGGGTCATGCTGGTCCGTTATTAGTGTTTGCTGGTTATTAAGTGTGGACAGAGATATTACAATAAATGATTTAATAATATTTCAATTAATGAGAGCAGCCATTACTATATTATGGTATGGCAGGCATTACAATGGTAGATGGACATTACAATGGTAGCAGCGGTGTTTCAATAATTTCTTGACGATTATTGAAGCCTCACGCGTCTGTCCGTTCGGTTATGCTGTGTGTGGTGAGAGTGCAGCCGGGGCCCATGAGATAGAGTCGACGGTAATCCTATGTGGTGCGATTCGCATAGAGTAGGCGATTCTAGGGTCTTGAGAGGCTGGTAAGGTAGATTACAGGCACTTAAGTGCGCTAGCAGGCAGTTAAGTGTGGAGGCCGCCTTGGGTAGTTGGACAGGGTACTTTTTCTCGACCTTCTGCAACTACGGACAAGGGTGTTGCATGGTGGTTTTGCAACAACAATTCTAGGTTTCGAATTGTCTGAGCGGGGAAGTATTAGGACGCTAATTATTTATCCCCGAGGGCGTGTTAGGCGACCCAATCGCTAGCTTTCTACGGTACAACCATGAAGGTGCCGAGAGTTACTGAGGGATGGCGTAGTAGATTGTCTAGCAACGGAATTACGGTGGTGTCGGACAGTTAGATCCGTCGGTTGTTCCGCTATCTAGTCTAACCGTTGACCGCAAAGGACAGGATTTATTTGGTACTGTCGGGATATTGGTGAATGTTGGTAAAAGCGACAGGGCGGGCCGGGACGGGACGGTTATAGGTTAAATCGAGATCTCCTTAAGTACTACATTAAGTTCCCTGTATATTAAGTTCCCTTTCAGGTTAAGCGTCCCTTCGTTAGTTAAGTATTCCCCTTGTTAGGTAATTTTCGTATATAAGTGTTATTATTTTCTAAGTATTTGTTTTATGTTTCTTTTATATCTGGAGTTGTGTACATGTATGCAGTGTAAATTCTCTGGGAGAATTACCAAGGTGAGTGGTCCACTGTTGCAAGTGAAGTGAAGTGCAGGGCATTAAAGTGGATTNCCAATTTGATTTATCATTAGTAGTTCCCTGGAAATTATCGACATACAAGTGTCACTGATCTCTGCCTTATAAGGCTATTTGGCTCTCAAACTTCTTCAATGTGTATCTAATGTCTGAAGTAGAAACGGTGAGGAAGTCGCTCCGAAAAGCACCGAGGCAAACCGATAGGTTATGACCTCACTGTCAGGATCCTGGGTTCTTTTAATCCAGAGAAATTTGGTGTAATTACGATCCTCCTCTTGCCAAGCCTACTCTAAGGAAAGCTTTACTGATATCAGCAGTATAAGCGAAAAACCAGTACGGAATCGTAACAGTACATCATGTAGCCTTTGGTGTTAGGTTAGGTCCCGTTGGGAGACATTCATTCAAAGACACGCTGCTTTCCTTCACTTTGGCACTACAGTTGAAAACAATACTATGGGTGTTGTCAATGAATCTTTCAACACAGCGTGATGATGGGTAAATAGTGACCTGTTTTTCGGTCATCATTATCAACAACTTCAATAATTTACTGTTGAGCTGTTGCTGAATTAATTGATGGTACATATTTAATTTATCTGGCTTTTTTTTCAGCCGCATTAATTGTGACTGTAATTGAGAGGCTGCCATGAAATAATTAACTGGAAGTTGTGGATGATTCAACTTCCATGGCAGTCTCACCCAGTATTGTTTGTCTTTATAGACAACTGTATCCAGATATTGCTGGTAAGTCCACATATCATCAGGACTTGGTTGTTCAGGGACAATACCTAAAGTGTCTAAATCCCACAACGATGTACAGGTGGATCAGACTCAATATCTTCAGATATTTCTCTGAAATTTAGGGGTGACTGTTCCAAGCCTAGTCACGCCACTATTGCATTGTTATCTTGTTTGTTGGTTGACGCTGTTTTTGTTGGAAAAGCACCGGTCCAGTAAGCAACTTGCCTCCAGCAGATGACAACAAATTCATTCCGTGTTGTCTGGTGCATCCAGTTATAAATTTATAATAATGGTCAGCGCCTATAAGTATACCAACATCTGTGAGGCAGTCAGAATTTATTTTGTGATCTGCTAGCCTCATGCGGTTTCGTTTAAGATATCTCGCAGTGCGAGCTAGTCCTGTGACCTGCAGGTCTGAAGGTAGTTTATCACTACTACCGCTTGTATTGGACTAGTAGAAGATCCAAGTCTCACTAATACCTTGACTACTTGGTATTCACGAGGTCCACTATTAGTCAAGAACCCAGAAATATTCAGTCTCACACTTTTGGCAGGTTTTAATTTTAACTGCTCAACTAATTGTTGCGTGATGAAGGTTTTCTGTGATCCCTGATCAAAGAGACCTCTAGTGTTAACTCTAGATTTCTTGTCTATTAGTTTAAGTTGAGCTGTAGGCAGAGTGGTATTATTGCCTGACTCAGTAGCAAGTACACTTATTTCTTGATGTACCTTGCAATATTGTACTGTGGTAGAATTCATAGAATTCTCCCCAGGTGTCACAGATTGGGTAGAAATTGTTCTACATAAGGCATAATGATGTACACCTTTGTGGCATCTACTGCATAACCGTAGCTGCACAACACATTTACTGGGTTCATGAGAACCCATGCACTTGGTGCATCTGTGTAATTCTTGAAGTTGTTTAATCCTGGTATTAAAGTTAGGATAAACAGTACATTTGTAGGTGAGATGTTCTTGATCACAGAACAGGCACCTTCTCTCTCTGACTGAATTTGTTCTTTTAGTAGACACATCAGTTGTAGTGTCAGAGGGAGATACAGTATAAATACCTACACTACCACTCCCTTTTCCAGTGGATGGAGTAGTCTTAGGCTTGGATTTATTCAAAGTCAATTTGGGTTTGACTGAATTGTTAATGTTAGGTGATTTAGACTCAGGTTTAATCTTATCATGAGTCTTCAACCTGTTAACTGTTATTCTCAGCCCCTCGAATATTTGCTCGAGAGTGAGAAACTCTGTTTTATAATGTGAGCAGATTTCTGCTAAGATATTTTGAGGCAATTTCCTCTGCAAAAGTAACTTGATTGACCATTCTGAAGCTGGTACATCAACTTTAGTACCTAAGGCCTTCACTAGAGACTCTGCTTCTAGCCTGAAGCTTTGAAGTGAGTCTGGTCTGTTACTTGGTGCATTCAGATCTAGCAATTGGTAATAAAGGTTAGCTATACTTAACTCCTGGTTGCAATAATTCAACTTCAGCAGTTTTATAGCTTCCACATAATTACTCTCAGTGAGAGCTAGGTTATTTATAACCTTTTTAGCTTCCCCTTTGAGAAGACTAATCAGGTATGAAAATTTAGAAACTGGGTCAAGATAAGACCTGTTACGGATATGAACTTCAAATGAAGTCCAAAATGTGTCCCAATTTTCTTCATCCAGCCCTGCAAATGTAGGTAAGTCTAAAGTAGGTAGACGAACCTCAGGTAATTGATTACTGGATTGAGACATAGTAGAATTTGTATTGGATTGATGGTTTACTATACTGGATAGTACATCAAATTTATCTTGAGTCTCATCTTCGTGTTGGGAAATATTTGCTACAATTTGATCTAATTCCTCTAGATCAGTTTCAGTAGCATTCAGTGAGTTAAGATAAGACTGACTTGCAGATTTAACTTGATCAAACTTAAGATTAGCTACTCTCACTGATGATTTTAGTAGATAGTAATCAATGGGAGTTGCCTTGGACAAGTCATCAGACTTATTAATTAGTCTAGTTAAATGGCCTTTGAGGCCAATATAGGTTCTCCTTAATTGCTCAGGAGTAGCCATGTTAGCTTTAAGTCCAAATTTCATAGGACTTGATTGAATATTACTAATGAAGCTGGGATACTTGTTCATTAGTTGATAATTAATATTGAGTATAGCCTGAATTCTGGCTAAATTAAACTCTACCTCACTTTGAGGTTAAATGTCCCTACCTAACAGTATGTAGCTAAAGATTTTGAGTGGTGTCTGCATGTCACCATTAACTTTCGTCCGGCTAGCTCATCTTTATCACCATTAGATGTAATGGTGATCATACAGCAACACTCAAAACCACACACAAAAATAATGAATACACAAATAATTAATATGGGTACACTCTAATCAGAGTTACTGTAATGTTGAATCCCACCCTTGGTAGGGTCAGCACAAAAATGTATAATGTATGTACTACTCATTAGTACAGGACTAGTTGTAAGAATTTCTTGGATTGTATCCAGTTCTAAGAGACCAAAATGTTGTTTTGGTTTCTGAGAACGGATATAGTTTAATGGTAATTGGTATGTATCCAGTTCGATAAGACGAAAATGTTGTTTCAGTCTGAGAACTGAAATGGTTAATATTAATTGATATCTATCCGGTTCGAAGGACCAAAATGTTGGGCATCTGGGGCTTGAACTCAGAAATTATATTATTTATTTATTGTATTGAAATAACTCGAAGGACCACCCACTTTTGAGAAAAGAGGGAAAACAAATAAAAGTGATCATTAGAATGACACTAGAGAACCAGTGTCTATGGAAACTCATTTAATGAATAATCACTTGAAATAAATGAAGACTGTAATTATTAATTAAAGCCAAAGCCTCAAATATCAACATTGGGGGGTTATTTCTAGAAGTTCATATATATCTAGGAACCAGTGTGGTCCATCACTAGTTCATTGTGGTATTAATAACATGGTAAATCTAACTACAATATATTCAAATATATGGTAATCAAATTATAATCATTATGATCATTAATCATCATTAATCACTGAGCAAAATACTGAGCACAGTTAGAGCATAACATTAATTACCAAATCTGGCAATAATCATTCAATGGAAATTGCTATATGAATTATAGAATCAATAATCAAATTGAATAAATTTGTAAGAAAAATGTGTCTTAGCTGTAAGACGATTTCTAACGCCAGGTCATCATTCGTCCTCGTGGTCACGGAATCCCCATAGAGAAAGAACTCGAGGTAAATAACACGATTGATGAGAATCTTGCTGGCACCTCAAATACACGCTGTAAGCAAAGGAATGTAAAGTAGCGATTGACTAGGCTACAAATTATGTTCAGATATTCATGAAACTGAGATGAGTGATAAACAGTACTAACATGTTATTTTTGATGTTCATTCTTCCTGACGACAAACTACTCACAAATGTACTACCTACTCTGATGCACCAAAACTAGGAAAATACTTATGTGAGCGTAACAGAGTACTGAGGTCTGCCGAAATTCGCGTCTGCCAGTCTCAATGTTCACTGCTGTGCACACTTAATTACGAGTCCTGGTTCTAATTGTTGACGCGTTATTAACTGACGAGGCACTAGAGAACACATAGGCAAGTAAATTTCACTTATTAACTGGGTATCAACGTAATTGTTGTCGATAAGAATTCCCAGCAACGGCCATGTGCCTCACCCACGCTGCCTCGTGACCAAGCCTTGTTGAATAATGGCGTCGCCGCCTCCCTCCTGCCCGCTCTCGCATTCACCACGAAAATTATTAAACACGAATTATTCTTTTCCGAGCAATTATGGATGAAATGCGATAATATGAACTGGGTTGGAATTATAGGAATTTAATAATTATAATATTCTCGATAAATGATCTCTGGCGAGAAATGGAGATAATATTTATACTTCTCCAGAGCATTCGATCGTAACAGAATAAAAACTGTTACTAAATAATTTCAATTAATAACTCTCGATTTACATTATCAGGAGTCATATTATCAGCAATATGCTCAGATTAAATTATATTAACACTACTGTTAGTGGTGTTAAGAACTACTGCAATTAGTAAGGTAATGGAAATTTATTATAATATAATAATAGATGATAAGTGTTGGAAATTTCCAACAGAAGGTGGTGGTGAAGGTAGTGGTGAAGATGGTGGTAAAGGTGGTGGTGAAGGTGGTGGTGAAGATGCTGGTGAAGGTGGTGGTGAAGGTAGTGGTGTAGATGGTGGTGAAGGTGGTGGTGAAGGTGGTAGTGATGGTGGTGGTAAAGATGCTGGTGAAGGTGGTGGTGAAGATGGTGGTGAAGGTGGTGGTGAAGGTGGTGGTGAAGATGCTGGTAAAGGTGGTGGTGAAGAAGGTGGTGAAGATGCTGGTGAAGGTGGTGGTGAAGAAGGTGGTGAAGATGCTGGTGAAGGTGGTGGTGAAGGTGGTGGTGAAGATGGTGGTGAAGGTGGTTGTGAAGATGCTGGTGAAGATGGTGGTGAAGATGGTGAAGGTAGTGGTGAACATGGTGGAGAAGGTGGTGGTGAAGGTGGTGGTGAAGATGCTGGTGAAGGTGGTGGTGAAGGTGGTGGTGAAGATGGTGGTGAAGGTGGTGGTGAAGGTGGTGGTGAAGATGCTGGTGAAGGTGGTGGTGAAGATGGTGGTGAAGATGGGGGTGAAGATGGTGGTGAAGGTGGTGGTGAAGGTGGTGGTGAAGATGCTGGTAAAGGTGGTGATGAAGATGGTGGTGAAGATGCTGGTGAAAGTGGTGGTGAAGGTGGTGGTGAAGATGGTGGTGAAGATGCTGGTGAAGGTGGTGGTGAAGGTGGTGGTGAAGATGCTGGTGAAGATGCTGGTGAAGGTGGTGGTGAAGATGGTGGTGAAGGTGGTGGTGAAGGTGGTGGTGAAGATGCTGGTGAAGTGGTGGTGAAGATACTGGTGAAGGTGGTGGTGAAGATGCTGGTGAAGGTGGTGGTGAAGGTGGTGGTGAAGATGGTGGTGAAGGTGGTGGTGAAGGTGGTGGAAAGGTGTGGTGAAGATGGTGGTGAAGATGGTGGTGAAGGTGGTGGTGAAAATGGCGGTGAAGGTGGTGGTGAAGATGGTGGTGAAGGTGGTGGTGAAGATGGTGGTGAAGTGGTGGTGAAGATGGTGGTGAAGGTGGTGGTGAAGATGGTGGTGAAGGTAGTGGTGAAGACGGTGGTGAAGAAGGTGTTGAAGATGGTGGTGAAGGAGTGGTGAAGGTAGTGGTGAAGATGGTGGTGAAGATGGTGGTGAAGGTGGTGGTGAAGATGGTGGTGAAGATGGTGGTGAAGGTGGTGGTGAAGGTGGTGGTGAAGATGGTGGTGAAGGTGGTGGTGAAGGTAGTGGAGAAGTGGTTGTGAAGGTGGTGGTGAAGGTGGTGGTGAAGATGCTGGTGAAGGTGGTGGTGAAGGTAGTGGTGAAGATGGTGGTGAAGGTGGTGTTGAAGATGCTGGTGAAGGTGGTGGTGAAGATGCTGGTGAAGGTGGTGGTGAAGGTAGTGGAGAAGATGGTGGTGAAGGTGGTGGTGAAGGTGGTGGTGAAGATGGTGGTGAAGATGCTGGTGAAGATGCTGGTGAAGATGGTGTTGAAGATGGTGGTGAAGGTGGTGGTGAAGGTGGTGGTGAAGATGCTGGTGAAGGTGGTGGTGAAGGTAGTGGAGAAGATGGTGGTGAAGGTGGTGGTGAAGGTGGTGGTGAAGGTGTGGTGAAGATGCTGGTGAAGGTGGTGGTGAAGGTGGTGGTGAAGATGGTGATGAAGGTGGTGGTGAAGGTGGTGGTGAAGGTGGTGATGAAGATGGTGGTGAAGATGGTGGTGAAGGTGGTGGTGAAGGTGGTGGTGAAGGTGGTGATGAGATGGTGGTGAAGATGGTGGTGAAGGTGGTGGTGAAGATGCTGGTGAAGGTGGTGGTGAGGTAGTGGTGTAGATGGTGGTGAAGGTGGTGGTGAAGATGCTGGTGAAGGTGGTGATGAAGATGGTGGTGAAGATGGTGGTGAAGATGGTGGTGAAGGTGGTGGGGAAGGTGGTGGTGAAGATGCTGGTAAGGTGGTGGTGAAGATGGTGGTGAAGATGCTGGTGAAGGTGGTGGTGAAGGTGGTGGTGAAGATGCTTGTGAAGGTGGTGGTGAAGGTGGTGGTGAAGATGGTGGTGAAGGTGGTGGTGAAGATGGTGGTGAAGATGGTGGTGAAGATGCTGGTGAAGATGGTGGTGAAGGTGATGGTGAAGGTGGTGGTGAAGATGGTGGTGAAGATGGTGGTGAAGGAGGTGGTGAAGATGGTTGTGAAGGTGGTGGTGAAGATGCTGGTGAAGATGGTGGTGAAGGTGGTGGTGAAGATGGTGGTGAAGATGCTGGTGAAGAGGTGGTGAAGATGGTAGTGAAGGTGGTGGTGAAGGTGGTGGTGAAGATGGTGGTGAAGATGCTGGTGAAGGTGGTGGTGAAGATGGTGGTGAAGATGGTGGTGAAGGTGGTGGTGGTGAAGATGGTGGTGAAGGTGGTGGTGAAGGTGTGGTGAAGATGCTGGTGAAGATGCTGGTGAAGATGCTGGTGAAGATGCTGGTGAAGGTGGTGGTGAAGGTGGTGGTGAAGGTGGTAGTGATGGTGGTGGAGATGGTGGTGAAGGAGGTAGTGAAGATGGTGGTGAAGGTGGTGGTGAAGGTGGTGGTGAAGATGGTGGTGAAGATGCTGGTGAAGGTGGTGGTGAAGATGGTGGTGAAGATGGTGGAGAAGGTGGTGGTGGTGAAGATGGTGGTGAAGATGGTGGTGAAGGTGGTGGTGAAGATGCTGGTGAAGATGGTGGTGAAGGGGAAGGTGGTGGTGAATGATGGTGGTGTAAGGTGGGGGTGAAGGTGGTGGTTTGAAGATGCTGGTGAAGATGGTGGTGAAGATGGTGGTGAAGATGGTGGTGAAGGTGGTGGTGAAGATGGTGGTGAAGATGGTGGTGAAGGTAGTGTGTGAAGGTGGTGGTGAAGATGCTGGTGAAGGTGGTGGTGAAGGTGGTGGTGTAGTATGGTGGTGAAGATGCTGGTGAAGGTGGTGGTGAAGATGGTGGTAAAGGTGGTGGTGAAGAATGGTGGTGAAGATGGTGGTGAATGTGTGTGGTGGTGAAGATGGTGGTGAAGATGGTGGTGAAGGTGGTGGTGAAGATGGTGAAGATGGTGGTGAAGATGGTAGTAGTGAAGATGGTGGGGAAGATGGTGGTGAAGGTGAGTGGTGAAGATGGTGGTGAAGGTGTGTGGTGAAGATGGTGGTGAAGATGGTGGTGAAGATGGTGGTGAAGGTGGTGGTGAAGATGGTGGGGAAGATGGTGGTGAAGGTGAGTGGTGAAGATGGTGGTGAAGTGGTGAAGATGGTGGTGAAGATGCTGGTAAAGATGTGGTGAAGATGGTGGTGAAGATGGTGGTGAAGGTGGTGGTGAAGGTGGTGGTGAAGATGGTGCTGAATGGTGGTGGTTGAAGGTGAGTGGGAAGATGGTGGTGAAGGTGGTGGTGAAGATGGTGGTGAAGGTGGTGGTGAAGGTGGTGGTGAAGGTAGTGGTGTAGATGGTGGTGAAGGTGGTGGTGAAGGTGGTGGTGAAGATGCTGGTGAAGGTGGTGATGAAGATGGTGGTGAAGTGGTGGTGAAGATGGTGGTGAAGGTGGTGGTGAAGGTGGTGGTGAAGATGCTGGTA
>WNGS01001575.1:31681-48745 GCA_020271785.1 Procambarus virginalis
TGGTGGTGAAGATGGTGGTGAAGATGGTGGTGAAGATGGTGGTGAAGAGGTGGTGAAGGTGGTGGTGAAGATGGTGGTGAAGATGGTGGTGAAGATGAAGATGGTGGTGAAGATGGTGGTGAAGATGGTGGTGAAGGTAGTGGTGAAGATGGTGGTGAAGATGGTGGTGAAGGTGGTGGTGAAGATGGTGGTGAAGATGGTGGTGAATGTGGTGGTGAAGGTGGTGGTGAAGATGCTGGTGAAGGTGGTGGTGAAGGTGATGGTGAAGATGGTGGTGAAGGTGGTGGTGAATATGGTGGTGAAGATGGTGGTGAAGGTGGTGGTGAAGGTGGTGGTGAAGATGGTGGTGAAGGTGGTGGTGAAGGTGGTGGTGAAGATGCTGGTGAAGGTGGTGGTGAAGAGTGGTGAGGATGGTGGTGAAGGTGGTGGTGAAGATGCTGGTGAAGGTGGTGGTGAAGGTAGTGGTGAAGGTGGTGGTGAAGATGGTGGTGAAGGTGGTGGTGAAGATGGTGGTGAAGGAGGTGGTGAAGATGGTGGTGAAGGTGGTGGTGAAGATGGTGGTGAAGGTGGTGGTGAAGGTGATAGTGAAGATGGTGGTGAAGGTGGTGGTGAAGGTGGTGGTGAAGATGGTGGTGAAGATGCTGGTGAAGGTGGTGGTGAAGATGGTGGTGAAGATGCTGGTGAAGGTTGTGGTGAAGATGGTGGTGAAGTGGTGGTGAAGATGGTGGTGAAGATGGTGGTGAAGATGGTGGTGAAGATGGTGGTGAAGGTGGTGGTGAAGATGCTGGTAAAGGTGGTGGTGAAGATGGTGGTGAAGATGCTGGTGAAGGTGGTGGTGAAGATGGTGGTGAAGATGCTGGTGAAGGTGGTGGTGAAGCTGGTGGTGAAGATGCTGGTGAAGATGGTGGTGAAGGTGGTGGTGAAGATGCTGGTGAAGGTGGTGGTGAAGGTAGTAGTGAAGATGGTGGAGAAGGTGGTGGTGAAGATGCTGGTGAAGGTGGTGGTTGTTACCTATCGTTTGTTAAGGCTCGTAACCACCAACCTGAAATCAACTAGTCTAGGGTAATCATGAGGTTGTATAAGCTGGTAACCAGTATAACTCCATGACACGTACAGAGAAAGTAAAATATTTCTTAGGAAAGAAGAAATATGCATAAGTTATAAAAATATTATATTTAAACATATATACTCAATGATTCACTTATTACAAATAACAAATAAGAATGTCTCTCCCAGAACAAATAACTACTAAAAGCTAGAACACAAAGGACACAGACTTAGCCTCCATGTTACGTCCCCAAACGCCAGCCAGCAACTCAACTGCGCGTGGCTACCCAACCCACAAGTCCTCTCCCCCCTCCGCTCAACAGGATGAGGGTTAGAAAACCATAACTTTTTAATAAATGAGACTAAATCAACCACCACTGGTTCTCAAATTACATGTAGAATAAAAATTAACATAATAGGTATTTCCCAAAATTAATAAGTACAATGCTAACTGCGTAATTACTGTATACACGTAATTTATGAATATAAATATTGTGACACCTGGAACACTAAACTGAACAGGTCCAGCAAACTCTCGTTCCCGAATCGAACAGGTCAAATACATGTGAGGAGACGCCACCGCTCCTGTACCCCTTGACATTGCCAACACACACGATGATTATAATACATATACACATATACAGTTAATATCACGAAAGTTTATATAAATTTATTACGTAGCCAGCTATGGGTACGTAACACTTCCACCTCCAAGAAAAAAAAATGCAATGGATTGAAGATCAATGGCATTTTTTCTGAAGTAGAATGTATGACACTTGATTTATGGTATTAATTTCACCAAACATGTACAAGCAATAAGGATATATTTCTGAACAGAATGAAACACTTCCAATATTTCTTACATGAAACTCAGAAAGTTCTACATATGTTTCACTGGAGTATGCAAATTTATCTCTCCAGGGTACTATCTCATTTATTTCACTTTGTTTCAGATCATACTTCACACACCTATCATCAACATTATCATCATTAGCATGAATAGAATTGTCAATAAAGGTAACTGTTTTCACACAGACATCACTGCAATTATTTTCTACATCTGTTTCTACTATTTCTCCTAGATCAGTCCCATATTTCCATATGATCCATTTTCTAGATGGTGGAATTTTCCAAGACAGACTCCATTTTCCATGACTCTGACTGGATGTAAAGTAGTGTTGGGACTTCTCCTGGGTATGCTCTGACAAAAGCATCTGCTCCTCATCACTCTTGATCCTCTGTGGAACACATACTCTCGCCCAATGGATACTAAAATTAGAGAAATTAGCATTAAACTTCACAATTATGTATAATATTTCCCCATTCATAGAACCTTCAGCAACACAACACACCAACTTAGCAAACCTTTGGCCTTGAAACCAAGAAATACAACCAAAGATAAGTGCAAAGACTACCTTGCACAGGCATATGCCTAGGCACCATATCTCAATCATGACTCTGAAGACAAGTTCACAATTGCTGAGGGTGAACTTGAACACAACACACACTTTCATCAACCGTCTAGTCTTCCAAAAGACTAACAAGAACATGCCGAAAACTTGACAACCCTCACCATCACTTTTCAAGTGATTTACGTCTGATGACAAACAATCAACCAAGAGGTTTAAGGGTTTTAACATCTTGAAGATGCACAGCAGATTACCTGGGAAACACCCAAGGACAATCTGTAACCCTTCACAACGATTAACACTAGGTAGGATAACCTTATCCCCCAACTTGAAATACACACCTGGAGCCTCAAACACCTGCTCCCAAGTATGATTAAATCCTTCACCACCAATATGACTCTGAAAGTCAACACCAAGATGACTCTGAAAGTCAACACCAATATGACTCTGAAAGTCAACACCACACTTGAGTGGAACATACACTTTGTTCACTCCTCTTGCATCAAAATAAACTGGATCTGAATATAGAGACACTGCTCTAGTATAACTCACCACTTCCTCAGAACAACCGGATGCACAACCTACTTGAGTAAACTCTCTCTGCTCAACCACAAGGCTGGACAAAGATGTCCCACAGTCCATTACTTCACAAGAGAATGGCTCCTGCAGAATAAAAGTAGATTTCAACATTCTACACACACTCTGACTCAATTTACACAATGAGAAATACTTACTCCACATGGAATAAGAATCACAACCCACAACTCTCTGCAACTTAGATCCGAATGATACTTTACTACTCTCAATGGTTTTACCAAAATTTCCTCCCATGACATCTGGAGCTGCTTGGAGTACTGTCTGTTCACAATCAATAACACTACCAAGCGGGGTCACAGCCTCACAGACAACTGAAGAGGGAGGCTCAATGGGTCTCCATCTACTCGACAGAAGCTGATCCTCTGGTTGATTTCCCACACTCTCCAGAACTGGATCTACAGTACAGACTGTCTCCTTGCTTCTCTCTGAAATCTTAGGGTCAGTTCTACTCAATGCACATAAATTAAAGGAATCTGAAGCGAGCGGGCAAGTAACAGGTAATTTGACCTCCTCCCCTATACTATCAACTTGACTAGGGTGAGGCGGGGCCTCTACAACAGACTTACTCTCGACAACTGATTCTAAACTTGGAGTGAGCGGGAATACTTCTGCCAACCCGACATCTTGTCTTAAACCATTCACTTGGCTAGAATACGATAGAGTCGTGGCTTTTAAGTTTCTCTCAACTCCTGGCACAACGTTCGTAGTGAGCGGGCAAGACACTGGTACATGGACATCCTTTCCCAATTTATTGGAATAAAGCAGAGTCATAGCATCAGGCTTACTCTCAACAACTAAATCGGCCACACAGGAATCTGGAACAACCACATCCCACTTCTCCACTGAAGGGGTACTGGTTACTGGAACAAATGCTTGAGTAACAACAGAAGAACTGACAACTGGATTTATAATAGTACTGACATCAGCACAGGTAGGATGGACAACACCATCTACTACAACAGGTTCGTTCATAGAACTAACTTCAGCACAGGCAGGATAAACATGATCTGCAACTGGCTGTTTATACAAACTGGGATTAATCTCACCCACAACATGATTTATGGCCACATCATTACCCAATATAACATCCACACCTGGGATGGGCAACTGTGTACAAACACCCACAGTGCATAAACTAGGAGCAATGGTGGATCTTAAAGTAACATCTATCAGAGGTACAGTTTGACATCCTGCAACACTCTGAAGAACAACAACATTTCCAGTATCTCTCTTTTCAACATTAGAAAGTATACTAGCAGAAATTAAGGTTTGGGAAGCACCAGTATCACGAAGAATATTCACCAGCTTCCACTTCCCATCAACACACAAAACTTCACCTGAAGACATATATGGTGAATACTGTTTCACCCAATTGGGGTTTACAGTTACATGTTTATTAGTAAATTTATTTTGCACACCTCTACAATAAATGAGACCAGTTGGTCGTAACTCAGGGTGCAAGATAAAACAGGAATTAATTCCATGGCCTTTTTTCTTACAATGGGAACAGGACCTTACAGTGGACACACCTGTAGAACCAACTGTAGGTTTAGAATTAACCTTTTTATTATTTGACATTCCTGACAATGAAGTAGCAGGATTAGGTTTTGTAAGAAAAGAGCTCATGGGAGTAACTGGAGCACTAGGACTGGAGGGATTCTGATAAGGAGTTCTGTGAGCATTATGATTTACTTTACGATTAAACTTAGGTGAAGTGGCCGTAAACTGGGCCTTAGTCAACAACTCATGCTCATCAGCGAGCTTTGACAGCTCATAAATGTCTGTTACATTCTTTTGTTCTGCCATATAAGTAGATAATTTGTCTGGGAGACAAGACAATACTTCTTCCATGATAAGAAGATTCTTTAAAGCATCAAAATCTGTTACTGAAAGTGACTTTAACCATCTGTTGCAATAGTTCGTCTTTTGACGAGTAAAATCAGCTATTGTCTGATCACTTACCCTCCTTAGGTTTCTAAATTTTTGCCTGTGTGCCTCTGGATTTAATTGATAAGCATTTAAGATGCTTTTCTTTACAAATTCATAATCAAAACTATGAGTCAGGTAGGGATGTAAAAACCTCCTGACTACGCCCCTTAAATTGAGACTGCATAATTGCTACCCATTGATCCCTTGGCCAGTTCATACTGATGGCAATCTTATTAAAATGTGCAAAGAAAACCTCAGGATCCTCCTCATTAAACTTGGGTAATTCTATATATTTACTCATCCTTATGGGATTATTATCATTATTAATTGAAACATTACTTGAATTTCCATGTCCAGCTGCCAAACGCTGTGTTTCAAGCCTATAGTTAGTGTCAGCCATTTGTTGTTGAATCTCTAATTGCTCCTTCTTGGTTGCTTCTAGTTGCAACTCCATTAAAATTCTCTGGTTTTGTGCCGCAAGTTCTAAACGCCTAGTCTCAAGCTCCCACTGCTGAGCTTCAGCCTCTAATAATTTTTGTTGCTTTTGAGCCTCAATCTCTAATTGACGAGCTTCTAACTCAAGATGCTTTAACGCCATCTGATCACTCGACTCCTCTCGTAACTTCCAGAATTTCTTCCTCTAAATCTCCGTTTTCAACAAAATGCGTCACAATGATTTTCAAAATTTGTGCTTTAACCATTCTGTTGTTGGCGGTCAAATCCAATCGATTTGCCATGTCTACTAACTCAGACTTTTTTAGGTTTTTAAGTCCCTCAAAGTTTGGTTGAGCCAACAACAACAACACTTGATCCTCCATCGTGACTAACACTTGGCACTTGATTCACAATAATAATAATAATAAACACACTGGCACTGCACTTCACTTCACTGTAAAATTTTCACCACACTGAAAATTCGCTTGGCCTCACTGCACAAACAAAAGTTATAGGATGACTTACCTCAAAATCGTGAAACGTTGTTACTTGACACACAGGAAGGCTTGCATGGCACATGGAATAGTTAATAGTAGAAAACACACAAGACACTGGTACCTAGGAAGGCAAGGTTAGATTAGCACAGTTAAGTTTAAGTGGGAAAAATATTTCCCGGCACAGGCCCCCATATCTCTATGTTACCTATCGTTTGTTAAGGCTCGTAACCACCAACCTGAAATCAACTAGTCTAGGGTAAATACGAGGATGTATAAGCTGGTTACCAGTATAACTCCATGACACGTACAGAGAAAGTAAAATATTTCTTAGGAAAGAAGAAATATGCATAAGTTATAAAAATATTATATTTCAACATATATACTCAATGATTCACTTATTACAAATAACAAATAAGAATGTCTCTCCCAGAACAAATAACTACTAAAAGCTAGAACACAAAGGACACAGACTTAGCCTCCATGTTACGTCCCCAAGCGCCAGCCAGCAACTCAACTGCGCGTGGCTACCCAACCCACAAGTCCTCTCCCCCCTCCGCTCAACAGGATGAGGGTTAGAAAACCATAACTTTTTAATAAATGAGACTAAATCAACCACCACTGGTTCTCAAATTACATGTAGAATAAAAATTAACATAATAGGTATTTCCCAAAATTAATAAGTACAATGCTAACTGTGTAATTACTGTATACACGTAATTTATGAATATAAATATTGTGACACCTGGAACACTAAACTGAACAGGTCCAGCAAACTCTCGTTCCCGAATCGAACAGGTCAAATACATGTGAGGAGACGCCACCGCTCCTGTACCCCTTGACATTGCCAACACACACGATGATTATAATACATATACACATATACAGTTAATATCACGAAAGTTTATATAAATTTATTACGTAGCCAGCTATGGGTACGTAACAGTGGTGAAGATGGTGGTGAAGATGGTGGTGAAGGTGGTGGTGAAGGTGGTGGTGAAGATGCTGGTAAAGGTGGTGGTGAAGATGGTGGTGAAGATGCTGGTGAAGGTGGTGGTGAAGATGGTGGTGAAGGTGGTGGTGAAGGTGGTGGTGAATATGCAGGTGAAGATGGTGGTGAAGATGGTGGTGAAGATGGTGGTGAAGGTGGTGGTGAAGGTGGTGGTGAAGGTGGTGGTGAAGATGGTGGTGAAGATGGTGGTGAAGATGGTGGTGAAGGTGGTGGTGAAGATGGTGGTGAAGATGGTGGTGAAGATGGTGGTGAAGATGGTGGTGAAGGTGGTGGTGAAGGTGGTGGTGAAGAAGATGGTGGTGAAGATGGTGGTGAAGATGGTGGTGAAGATGGTGGTGAAGGTGGTGGTGAAGATGGTGGTGAAGGTGGTGGTGAAGATGGTGGTGAAGATGGTGGTGAAGGTGGTGGTGAAGATGGTGGTGAAGGTGGTGGTGAAGATGGTGGTGAAGGTGGTGGTGAAGGTGGTGGTGAAGATGGTGGTGAAGATGGTGGTGAAGATGGTGAAGGTGGTGGTGGTGAAGATGGTGGTGAAGGTGGTGGTGAAGATGGTGGTGAAGATGGTGGTGAAGATGGTGGTGAAGATGGTGGTGAAGATGGTGGTGAAGGTGTGGTGTGAAGGTGGTGGTGAAGATGGTGGTGAAGGTGGTGGTGAAGGTAGTGGTGTAAATGGTGGTGAAGGTGGTGGTGAAGGTGGTGGTGAAGATGTGGTGAAGGTGGTTGTGGTGGTGAAGATGGTGGTGAAGATGGTGGTGAAGGAGGTGGTGAAGATGGTGGTGAAGGTGGTGGTGAAGATGGTGGTGAATGAAGGTGGTGGTGAAGATGCTGGTGAAGGTGGTGGTGAAGATGGTGGTGAAGATGGTGGTGAAGGAGGTGGTGAAGGTGGTGGTGAAGGTGGTGGTGAAGATGGTGGTGAAGGTGGTGGTGAAGATGGTGGTGAAGATGGTGGTGAAGGTGGTGGTGAAGATGGTGGTGAAGATGGTGGTGAAGGTGGTGGTGAAGGTGGTGGTGAAGGTGGTGGTGAAGGTGGTGGGGAGATGGGAATGGTTGGGAGGCTGAGGAGACGGGTGAGGGGGGAATGGTGGGGAGGACTAGGAAGGTTGCTGTAGCTCAGCAACGCACATGTGTTTCTGAGCCACAGTAATGTGTGGCCGGATATTGCTAGTAATAATAATAATAATAATAATAATAATAATAATAATAATAATAATGTTAATATTTAAAATACCAATAATAATATTTATTAGGGGAAAAGCACATACATACAAAATGGTATACGAGAAGAATGTTGGATCTCTAGGTAGGACAAGTATATACTATGCCTCAAGCCACTAATACACTCAGTGTTTAGGGCCTGACAATAGCACCACTGTCTCTCTCGTCACAAGTAATACATTGTCAAATATGAACTGGTTGGATGTCGGATATTTTAATGGTCTTTTCTTAAAAAAATTAACACGATCTTCCTCTCTTAAATTTAGGGTGAAAACAGTTTTACAAAATATTTAGAGTCGGAACACGTCATTAGTATATAAAAAAATCAACTAGAACAGCTTATTTCAATAATTTACAGAAAGTATTGGAATCGTGATGGTTTATGCATAATAATAATTGTGGTATCTGTTGACAGGCAGGACAGCCCTTCACAGTGCAGCCGAACGTGGTCACGACAACATCGTGAAGGTCCTCCTCGACGCTGGAGCAGACGTCAACGCTAAAGCTAAATATGGTAAAAGTTACACATATGCATTCCAACATTATATAGCAATGCAACATAGCACACTGCACGTATCATGTGACAAAATTCAATATTTATATTTTATAATTAGTATCATTAGAGATAATGTCTGCTAGTCTGTTGAAAGTCAGATTTCACACAGATGGGGCTAGCCTTACCCAAATTGAAAGAGGGAATGGTCTGGGGAACGGGATGAACATAGGCTGGTCGGTGCCACCAAAATGTAAAAGGGAATAACGTGCAAGTGCCCCATTCACACCCCCATGATGATTTTTGACACTGACAGCTAATTATGCAGCTAAAAATTTTCAAAACAAAATTTTCAAATAATTATTTTCGTATGGTAATATGCAGCATTATTCACTTATCTCGGGAAAATTAACTGAAACTTTTTGCGGTCAATAATTTGTCCGTACTGCCATAAAACAGACGATCTTTACACAATATTAAAGGTTTCAAGCAACGGCTTTCTAAGGGGACTAAGGGGGAAGTGTTAGTTGTTTAGTATTTGACACAAGAGCGCTCCTATTACTGCTGACCACCACACAAAGATTATTATATTTTTATAGGAGAAAGAGACAGACAGACAGACAGAGAAAGAGAGATAAAAACAGATAAAGACAGATACAGAGACAAACAGAAACTCAGACACACAGCTAGAGATATACCTGCAGAAACAGACTCTCTCTCTGCCTGTCCTCTGTCTAAGACTGAGGAAGAGAAAGAGAGGGGCAGAAACAAAGTCAGAAGCAGAGACATAGACAGTAGAGATGGGCGGATATAGGTGGATGGATAGATGGATAGGTGGATAAATAAATGCATTGATAGATAAATGGATAGACAGTTAAGTAGATGGATGAAGGGATAAGTGCATAGATAGGTAAATGGATGGATAGACGAAAAGATAGATGAACAGATAGATGTAAAGCAGTTGGATGGGTAGAAAGATGATTATGTGCATATTTAGATAGATGACTAGATATATAAATATATGGATAAATAGATTAATAGATAGGTGGATCGAAAACTAGATGGATAGATATATAAAAAGCTAGATGGATATATAGATTTAATGATAGATGGCTGCTCAAAGGGTGGATTTAAAGATAGATTTAGATATATATGGATTGATGGACAAAAAAATTTATTGAGGGATTGATGGATAGACATATAGATAAATGGATAGATACGAGGATAGATGAACGGATGGAAGGATGGATAGATTGATGGACAGGTAGATAGACGGATTCATTGATCGATAACAAGATGATTTTATGGATGGCAAGATGGGGAGATGATCGAAAAATGAATGGGTTGATTTTTAAGTATATAGATGGGTAGATAGTTGGTAAGATTGTAGGATAGATTGACCAACATATAGATGTAGAGAAAGATGGATAGCTAGACAGAGAGACAGATGGATGGATTGATAGATGAATTGATAGACAAATAGAGATAAATGGTGGGATATTTAGATGGACAGATGAGAGTGACACACAGACAGACCCGGGCAACGCCGGGTTATCCCTCTGTCACATGCTAGAGGAGAGAACCTTTGTCTGTTAAAATTTGGAGGCCACACGGTTAGGGCTAGACTCACGCAATTTGGCAGAGGGGATGGTCTGGGGAACGGGATGAACATAGGCTAGTTGAGGTCTCAAGACTTAAAAAGGAACAGTGTGCCAGTGCCACATTCAGACCCTTCCACGACGATTTTTGGCCGTGTCGGACGGCTACACAGCTATGTATTATCAAAACTTTATAGAAAAGCATTTAGGTAATATGGGCCATTTTTCACTGATCTTAGAAAAATTAACAGAAATTTCTTGTTGTCAATAATTTTTCCAGTGCATCAAAGGTTTCTCCTCTCCTCCGTTCTTTATCAGAGTAAGGGGTAACTATTCTGTTTGTAGTTCACACCACTGAACTCCTCGCACTGCTGACCACCACACATAGACAATTATTCTGTTTATCAGAGAGAGAGACACAGAGACAGACAGATAGAAATACAGGCAGACAGACAGATAGATATAAAGACATAAAGAAGGAAAGACATAGATTGGGACCCAGAAACAGAGAGACTGACAGACACACCTAAAGATAGAGACAGAGAGGTAGACAGACACGGACAGCAGATAGATAGATAAGTAGATGGGTTGATGGATAGGTAGATGGATAGATTGATAGATGGATGGATAGATGGATACACTGATGAGTAGGTGGATAGATAGATGGATGGATATATGGGTAGACAGATGAGTAGATAGATAAATGGATGGATAGGCAGATAGTTGAATTGACAAATAGATCGATGGAAAGGTAATTGGATGGAGAGATGAATAGAAAGATGAGTGGGGGCATGGATAGATAGATGCATAAATAGGTTGGTAGAAAGCTAGTTGGATTGCAAGCAATATGGATAAGTGGATAGAAAGGTATATATAGATAAAAATGAATACATGCATTGACCGACAGAGATATAGATGGTTAGAATGCTAGGTGAATAGATGGAAACAAAACTAGATGGATAGATAAAGGGATAGATGGTTACACTGATGGATGGACACAAATTACATTGATGAAAAGATGGATTGATAGAAAGAGAGATGGACATTCAAAGTCTGAATGGATAGATGGAAAACTTACGATTTTATGTGTAGATGAATGGATAAATGTGTAGATGAATTGATAGATGCATATCTATATAGATAGATAGATAGTCAAATGGATAGAAGGATGGATAAAGGGACAGATTGATAGATATATAAGGGTATAGATACATAGACAGATGAGTGGGTAGATGGATTAATGGACGTGTGGATAGACTAAAAGATTGATAGATGGATAAATATGTGTTTATATGGATGGCGAGATGTGTTGATGGAAGGATAAATGGAAAGATTCTTTATTAGATGGATGGATATAAAATTGAACAGATAGATTGATAAATAGTTTGGCAGATAGAATGATTATTAGGTCTAGATGGATGATAGATTGATAGATATACCGAGATAGATGGACTGATAGATGGATAGATTTCTGGATGGATTGATAGCAGGAGGAGTAGATGGATAAATGGATGGATTGGTAGCTGGTGGAGTAGATTGAAAGATGTACAGATGAATGGATATATATATATTAATGGAGAGATAAATAGAGATAGGTGGATAGATAGATCAATATGACGGTTTGGAGAGAGACAGATAGACCCAGGCAACATTGGGTATTCTCTTGGAACATTATATATCATAAAAGCTGCCAAACTCCCCAGGATACCTAAGAATCAATACATGTTCAATATTTATTGTGACATTATTCACAATGAATATAAATTAAAATTAAAATGTTATTGTAAGTGTTGGTGGTTGGAGGCCACACGGTTGGGACACACCTAGCCGACCTTGGCCGAGGGAATGGTTCGGTGTACAGGATGGACACCGGGTTGTCGGGGTCGCCAGAATTCAAAAGGTAACAGCATGCCTCGGTCACATTCTCAACCCCACACACACTTTTGTTACTGTATTCCACCTACGAAGCTAAATAATTTATAAACAAACGCTCACAGCATTTTTTTCCTTATAGTAATATGGCACATTATTTACTGTTCTGGGGAAAATTAACAGACATTTCCTTCCGTCAAAACTTTGCCACATACTACATAAAACAGACGATTCTTCCACAGCTTTAAAGGTTTCTCAAGCCAAAAGTTCCTTATCAGAGCAAGGGGTAACTATTTTCCTTTTAGTATTTAACACCCTTAAGTTCCCCTCACAGGTGACCACCCACACATTACAAAATAATTTTTGTATACGAGAAAGATATAGAGATTTTATAAGAAAGATATCAATACAGAGACAGAGGCAGACAGACAGAGAAAGAGAGATGCAGAGACAGAAAGACAAAGAGAGAGACAGAGAACAGATAAATGTGTGCATAAAGAATGGATATATCTATCCATCTATGGATAAATAGATAGATTTAGGGACAGCTCTACTGATAGATAGCTGTAGGTATAGGTAAATATTCATATGAGTAGATGAATGGATTGATGGATAAATAGATAGATTGATGGATGGATTAATGGATGAATAGATAGATGGATGGATTGATGGTTAGATAGATAGATGCATGGAAAGATGAGTAGGTGCATTGATAAATAAATAGGGAGATGGTTAAATTTATTTATATACAGATGGATAGGCGGATGAAAAGGTGGATAGATAGATAGAATGATGCACAAATCCACAAGGGCCGTGACGAGGATTCGAACCTGCGTCTGAGAGCATCCCAGACGCTGCCTTTATCGACTGAGCTACGACATGGAAGAGAATTGAAACCAGAAGTTCTACTGAACTTGTGGTTTCTGTTATTTCTGTGTGTAATGAAGTAAGGGCGAAGAGGGAGAACGGCCTATTGACATAGCTCGGGTGCCTGGGGGGAGTTGTGTAAAACCCTGGTTTGTGTCTCGGAGAGGCTGCAGGATCCAAGTAAGTTCAGTAGAACTTCTGGTTTCATTTCTCTTCCATGTCGTAGCTCAGTCGATAAAGACAGCGTCTGGGATGCTCTCGGACGCAGGTTCGAATCCTCGTCACGGCCCATGTGGATTTGTTCATACGATGCATCACGCTATTGTGATATCTGTGTGTAATAGAATGATGCATACATGGATGAATAGATAGATATACATAGATATAGATAGATTAGTATCCACGTGGAAAATAAAACAAATATTCAAAAGGTTTTTGTGTTTGACCACTTTAGTAAGGCAACACAGACATTATGTGTTTTGTGATTATTCTTGCATTAATATACATATACATGGATATGATATAGATAGACAGAGATAGACAGATAGATAGATATATGGATTGATGCACAGATAAATGGATTGATGCACAGATAAATGAATTGATGTACAGTTTGATGAATATATGGTTGAATAAATGGATGTGTAGATGGATTGCTAGATGAATAAAAGGACGCATAGATGAACAGATGGATGATAGATAGATGAATGTATTGATTTATGGATGGTTTGATAGATAATTGACTCAAATGTTAGATACAGAGAAGGAAAGATTGATGGACAGGTAGAGGCTCATTTTGATGCTCAGATCGATGGATAGATAGTTGGATGGANTGGGTGGTGAAGTTAGTGGTGAAGGTGGTGGAAAGGTGGTGGTGAAGATGGTGGTGAAGATGGTGGTGAAGGTGGTGGCGAAGATGGCGGTGAAGGTAGTGGTGAAGATGGTGGTGAAGGTGGTGGTGAAGATGGTGGTGAAGATGGTGGTAAAGATGGTGGTGAAGAGTGTGGTGAAGGTGGTGGTGAAGATGGAGGTAAAGATGGTGGTGAAGATAGTGGTGAAGATGGTGGTGAAGGTAGTGGTGAAGATGGTGGTGAAGATGGTGGTGAAGATGGTGGTGAAGATGGTGGTGAATGTGGTGGTGAAGGTGGTGGTGAAGATGCTGGTGAAGATGGTGGTGAAGATGGTGGTGAAGGTGGTGGTGAAGGTGGTGGTGAAGATGCTGGTGAAGATAGTGGTGAAGGTGGTGGTGAAGATGCTGGTGAAGGTGGTGGTGAAGGTACTGGTGAAGATGGTGGTGAAGGTGGTGGTGAAGGTGGTGGTGAAGATGCTGGTGAAGGTGGTGGTGAAGGTAGTGGTGTAGATGGTGGTGAAGATGGTGGTGAAGGTGGTGGTGAAGGTGGTGGTGAAGATGCTGGTGAAGATGGTGGTGAAGGTGGTGGTGAAGATGGTGGTGAAGGTGGTGGTGAAGATGGTGGTGAAGGTGGTGGTGAAGGTGGTGGTGAAGATGGTAGTGAAGATGGTGGTGAAGGTGGTGGTGAAGATGGTGGTGAAGGTGGTGGTGAAGATGGTGGTGAAGATGGTGGTAAAGATAGTGGTGAAGATGGTGGTGAAGGTGGTGGTGAAGATGGTGGTGAAGGTGGTGGTGAAGATGGTGGTGAAGGTGGTGGTGAAGGTGGTAGTGAAGATGGTGATGAAGGTGGTGGTGAAGATGGTGGTGAAGGTGGTGGTGAAGATGGTGGTGAAGATGGTGGTAAAGATAGTGGTGAAGATGGTGGTGAAGGTGTTGGTGAAGATGGTGGTGAAGGTGGTGGTGAAGATGGTGGTGAATGTGGTGGTGAAGGTGGTGGTGAAGATGCTGGTGAAGGTGGTGGTGAAGATGGTGGTGAAGATTCTGGTGAAGGTGGTGGTGAAGGTGGTGGTGAAGATGCTGGTGAAGATAGTGGTGAAGGTGGTGGTGAAGATGCTGGTGAAGGTGGTGGTGAAGGTAGTGGTGAAGATGGTGGTGAAGGTGGTGGTGAAGGTGGTGGTGAAGATGCTGGTGAAGATGGTGGTGAAGATGGTGGTGAAGGTGGTGGTGAAGGTGGTGGTGAAGATGGTGGTGAAGATGGTGGTGAAGATGGTGGTGAAGATGGTGGTGAAGGTGGTGGTGAAGGTGGTGGTGAAGGTGGTGGTGAAGATGCTGGTGAAGATGGTGGTGAAGATGGTGGTGAAGGTGGTGGTGAAGATGGTGGTGAAGATGGTGGTGAAGATGGTGGTGAAGGTGGTGGTGAAGATGGTGGTGAATATGGTGGTGAAGGTGGTGGTGAAGATGGTGGTGAAGATGCTGGTGAAGGTGGTGGTGAAGGTGGTGGTGTAGATGGTGGTGAAGATGTTGGTGAAGGTGGTGGTGAAGGTGGTGGTGAAGATGCTGGTGAAGATGCTGGTGAAGATGGTGGTGAAGATGGTGGTGAAGGTGGTGGTGAAGGTGGTGGTGAAGATGGTGGTGAAGGTGGTGGAAAGGTGGTGGTGAAGATGGTGGTGAAGATGGTGGTGAAGGTGGTGGTGAAATGGCGGTGAAGGTGGTGGTGAAGGTGGTGGTGAAGATGCTGGTGAAGATGCTGGTGAAGATGGTGGTGAAGATGGTGGAAAGGTGGTGGTGAAGATGGTGGTGAAGGTGGTGGTGAAGATGGTGGTGAAGGTGGTGGTGAAGATGGTGGTGAAGATAGTGGTGAAGGTGGTGGAAATGTGGTGGTGAAGATGGTGGTGAAGATGGTGGTGAAGGTGGTGGCGAAGATGGCGGTGAAGGTAGTGGTGAAGATGGTGGTGAAGGTGGTGGTGAAGATGGTGGTGAAGATGGTGGTAAAGATGGTGGTGAAGAGTGTGGTGAAGGTGGTGGTGAAGATGGAGGTAAAGATGGTGGTGAAGATAGTGGTGAAGATGGTGGTGAAGGTAGTTGTGGTAAAAACTCCAGGCAGTATATCTTCTTTTAATTGACTTCAGTAAATTAAAGTTCATCTTATTTTTTCTTAGTAGGTAAGAAATTGAGTGGACTGTATGTACTTGTCAAAACTGCCTGAAATTAATCTCACACAAATTTGGGGGGACAATTTGTAGCTTAAACCACTTTGTAATGGCTCCTTCTTAAACTGCAAATTGTTTACCTGAGTTTAATTATATTATTTTAACAATTATTACTAGTTATGAATACTACTACTACAATAACTAGAATGGCCTTATCTGAGCCTGTAGTAAGGGCCTGCTAAGGCTGTGTCATGTAGCATCTATGTGGGTGTGGCTCTGTGCCTCATGGTGCCAATGGCGGCTGTGGAGGCCTTCAAGGCTGGCAACAGCTAGGTACATGTACATAGTTCTACTGCTCAGCTACTTGCTGTTCCAAGTCACAATTTACCTGTTTGGGATGCAAGGAGTTAGTACATTTCCCTAAACATATCAATACAGGTATAACATGGTATGTGAGGGCTGTAAAAATGGGGTACACGTACATGGTGTTGGTGTTGTTCATATATCATGACCGCCAATACCATTTGGATATTAATCAGTGCACTAGAATAATAAACAAATACTTGGTAAGACGGATACGTTCGTTGCTGTGATGTTGATAGGCTGTGTTGTTGGTTGTTGACACGTAAATAGGTGTCTAGGTGTTAAACCAACTCTGGAGCCATGGGCAGCGTAAGGCTGCTCTCTTATTGTTTTCGTGTGAGCGTGGCGTCTGTAAGAGACGCTCTGCCTCCCTAGTTGTTCCAATATTTTTCCACTTCTAAGTTAAATTTACGTTAACAAGGGAATCAAGCTATATTTGGTGTTAATAATTATATTCAGTCTTATTGAACACTTTTTATTCAATTTAGACATTAAACTGTTGTATGAACAGTGGTTTAATAATGTAAATACTGCGGCGACGTCGATGACGTCACGGAGTCTCCCATTCTCTAATTTTAAGAGGATACTGTTAAGGGAAGACTATACTATTTGTGTATAAGTGTGTCGGTTTCCCGACATAATTCCGGGGGGAAGAACACGGGTCGAAGTCCCGGTAAGGACTGCGATCACTTTATTCTTCTCCTTCAGAATTATAATGCTGCTTAATTTGAGTATA
>WNGS01001576.1:30455-42442 GCA_020271785.1 Procambarus virginalis
AAACATCACCAACACCTGAAACATCTCCAACACCTGAAACATCACCAGAACCTGAAACATCTCCAGCACCTGAAACATCTCCAAGACCTGAAACATCTCCAACACCTGAAACATCTCCAACACCTGAAACATCTCCAGCACCTGAAACATCTCCAACACCTGAAACATCTCCAACACCTGAAACATCTCCAACACCTGAAACATCTCCAACACCTGAAACATCTCCAGCACCTGAAACATCACCAGCACCTGAAACATCATCAACACCTGAAACATCACCAGCACCTGAACATCACCAGCACCTGAAACATCTCCAAGACCTGAAACATCACCAGCACCTGAAACATCTCCAAGACCTGAAACATCTCCAAGACCTGAAACATCACCAGCACCTGAAACATCACCAGAACCTGAAACATCACCAACACCTGAAACATCTCCATGACCTGAAACATCTCCATGACCTGAAACATCACCAGCACCTGAAACATCACCAACACCTGAAACATCACCAGCACCTGAAACATCACCAACACCTGAAACATCTCCAACACCTGAAACATCTTCAGCACCTGAAACATCTCCAACACCTGAAACATCACCAACACCTGAAACATCTCCAACACCTGAAACATCTCCAACACCTGAAACATCTTCAGCACCTGAAACATCTCCAATACCTGAAACATCTCCAACACCTGAAACATCTCCAAGACCTGAAACATCACCAGCCCCTGAAACATCTCCAACACCTGAAACATCACCAACACCTGAAACATCTCCAACACCTGAAACATCACCAGCACCTGAAACATCTCCAAGACCTGAACATCTGAAGCACTTCAAAGTCTTATGCAAATCCAAATGTTGCCGTTTTTGCTCGCCGTTATGAATTGCTCAATATTTACGAGTTTTTCCCTCTGTTGGGTAATGAATGGTACAATGGCCAAGGAATTTTTGCACTTTGTTATGCAAGCCAGAAATTTATGATAGCAATCAGAAGCAGGTTGCACAACCAGGAAATTTACGTTACGTCAGGCAAGACATCCCGAGACATCGTATGGATATGGTGGGGTTGGGGGGTGTTAGGGGAAGAGGGTGGGGGGTGGGAATTTCCTCTTTTTCCCACGCTGGGAAACTGGGATATGAAGGTTCATATCCTATCCTCCCATCCTACGAGGATAGGATATGAAGTAAGTTTCTCGCTACTTCACTCGCTGAGTGAACGCTGGGATATGTTTCTTCTCCAAACGCACTCGCTGAGAAAGTGCGGGGATGTTTTGTTCCAACTCCAACATACCTGCAGTATATGGCAGGTTTCAAGTCCATGTCAACTAAGACACTCTGCGCTATGGTACCTATTTAAAAATTCGCGAACAGGAGACCTAGGGGAGAACCCATGGCGACCCCATCTACTTGTTTATACATGTGCCCATCGGGACTCAAGAAAGGTGACTTTAGTGCAGGCTTGGAGTAACTTCCTCGGTATGCTCTCTGGTATGTCTAGAGGGGTACAAGCCGGACCACGATACACTCTGTCCATCATCATTCAAGGGCGTGAATGAGCTTCCAGTTCAGTGATCGAGTGCAGAGACAACTGAGTCTGCAGTTACCTGAGTGAATAAAATATTTGTATTTTCCTCCTTCAATGAAAAATAAATGTCTTGCTCACTTTATAGTAAAGTCATTTTATCTACTACTAGAATGGATGCCTAGATCTCTCTTTCATTTTGTTTTTGTTTTTGCACAGATGTGTACAGGAGTAGACGACTTCTAACTCCTGTTGGCTGGAGTGTCAGAAATTGATGATGTCAAGGAAATATTGATGCTTTAAATACCTTTCTAGATGCCTATATTGCTGCTAGAAATACCGGTTACAATAAAACGGTTTAACTTGTCAATACCAGCAAAAGTAACTTAGTAAGGGCAAAGGCCAAGGTTATTCTGAACATAAACACAACGATATGAACAATTCCTAGGCTGACACGTTAAACTGGCACCTTGCTACCAGCTGGGCTTGTGGCAGCAGCGGAACTGGCAGTCATTAGCGGAACTGTGATAGCCAAAGATTGATTGACTGATGAAGATCAAGCTACCCAAGAGGTGGCACGGGCATGAATAGCCCGTAAATAGCCAAAGAGTTCTTCATTGGTTACTGTTACGAATCTTGTTAAGATCCTCTCATTACTCTTAATTATTGTATTACTGTATTGTCTTATTCTTTAATTATTATAGCATCCAGTTGTATAATGTGAGATTTTGTATGTTATATGATATATATTATAGCATGTATTAGTGTGCTTGAGTTGCATATTATTTGTATGAGGCTTTCGTGTTACAATTCTCATGTGTTTCTCTGTGGGGATTGATCAGGTTGGATATGTGAGTAGCGTGGGAAAGTGTTGTCAAGCGAGTGTTTATGATTTAACCTTGATTTATAACTCCTATTTATTTGTCTGTAAATGCTATTGTATAAACTAATGTAATGGTGTACTCTTGAGATTAATAATATCTTGTTATTTAGTATTACCATTTATTATTAGTAATTCCACAATGTTATGTGGATAGTTAGTTGTTTTGTTAGTAGACGCTTGGCCTGTGGACAGACGCGTGGGTCAGTAGCGTGGTGGCTGTGGTCGAGTGAAGACATGTATTAAGTTAAGTCCTTGATTTGTATATTTAGTCATTCAAAGTTTTTATTTCCTGGTCAGATGATATTGTATTCTCTTAATTAAGTTTTTTTAAGTGCTATTAATATTGCTCATTGCTCGAGAAGGATTTTATTTTAATTTGCATGCTGATAAATATTTCTGGCTTATATACGTACCATTTAATTGTTATGTTTGTCCCCCTTAGCATAAATATATTGTTCCCCATTTTATGCAGTGCTTTATCTTATTCCCCTAGACTATTATTATAAAGGCCTATATTAAATCTTTTATGTACACTGCTGGGAGAAGAACCTTATTTAGTCTCGAGGGTGGTAACAAATGGAGGCCTGTGTCCGGGATCTTATACCATTAATTCCCTGTAATGTTTGTACAATTAACAGTGCTAATTATTAATAGCAATTGCCTTCCTAGGTACTCTGTGATTATCTAGTGACGCCTAATCAAGCCTGTGTAATTATCTGTTCAATCTGAGCTGCTGTGAAAACTTTCAACGCTTCACGATTTGAGGTAAGTGTTCAGCTTGTGCCAGGGGCCAAGCATAATTTTCAGTGTTGTTTCAAGTGTAAGTTGTGATTATTGAGCCAACCATGGAGGATCAGGTTGTTGCGCTGGTAGATCAGCCAAATTTTGGTAAAATTAAAGACTTAAAGAAGTCTGGTTTGTTGTTGCTGGCTGATAAATTGAACCTAGCAGTTTCCAGTAAAATGTTGAAAGCTCAAGTGTTAAGAGTTATTGTCACACACTTGGTGGAAGAGGAGAGACTTGACGAAGAGTGTTTGGGAGAGTTAGACGAAGAGTCAGTTGACAAGGTGGCAATCTTAAAGTTGGAGTTGGAGACTAAATTGAAATGGCTAGGCTGGAAGCAGATAAAGAGGGTTGGAGTTGCAGAATCAGCAAAAACAACTTGAGTTGGTAACTCAACAGCAGATGTTGGAGGCTCGAGTACAACTGGCAGAGCATGAGACTAAACAACTCGAAATTCAGCAGAGTATGGCTGAAAATAATAACAGGTTAGAACAGCAGAGGATTGCGGCAGGTTTGGGTAACACTAGTAATAATCCAGAGAGTACAAATAGTTCTTCTAAGTACAGTAAACGTGTAGATTTGCCTAAGTTTAATGAAGAAGATCCAGAAATATTTTTCTTGCATTTTGAGAAACTAGCAGTCAGCATGAATTGGCCTGTAGATCAATGGGTTAGCATATTACAAGGACAATTTAAGGGTAAAGCTCAAGAGGTATTTGCATCATTGCCTGCTGAGAATTCTTTCGATTTTAAATTTGTTCAGCAAAGTATTTTAAATGCCTACCAGCAGATCCCAGAGGCACATAGAATAAAATTCAGAAGTTTAAAAAGAGCACAGGACCAGACTATTTCTGATTTTGTAAGAGTAAAATTAAATCACTTTAACAGATGGATTAAAGCACTTAATATTACAGAGTTTGAGACTTTGAGAGACCTCATAGTAACTGAGGAAGTAATGGGATGTCTACCAGAGAAATTAGCTTTGTTTATGGCTGAAAATAAACAAACCAATGATCTTATAAAATTAGCCAAGCTAGCTGATGAGCATGAACTACTTACTAAAGTGCCTTTTAGAGCACCCATTAATCATTTCAATGTTAAAACTAATCATTATGCTCATAAACAACATGTTTTCCAGACTCGACCAGCTACTTCACCTTCTCCCCTTAACCCTTCTCCTGTAAAGCCTAAATCTGAGAAACAACCGACAGGGTTGTCAACCTTAAGTAATGTAGTGAATAAGCCTGCAGTGGGTTCGGCTATTCCGACCACTAGCAGGTATTGCACGCATTGCAGGAGAAGAGGTCATGTGGTAAATTCATGTTATGCTTTGCACCCAGAGTTGAGACCAACTGGTCTAATATTGAGTAGGGGTTTGCAAACCATTAATGCCAATGTTGCTTCAGTCATGCCCAAGTGGATGACTAATTTTGATCCATACCTACATTCGGGAACCCTATTATGTACTAGTGGAACCTGGAAACCAGTCCAGTTGTTAAGGGACACTGGTGCTTCCCAGTCTTTAATTTCTCGCCGTGTTCTTACTGATGTTAGCACAGAAGACACTGGAGAGGTAGTGTTATTGCAGGGACTTGGAGGGCTCATCCAGCGTGTACCATTAATTAAGGTTAACCTGAATTCTTCTATTACACCAGGTTGGTGCACTGTAGCAGTCAGTGAGCAGTTGCCCATTCCTGGGATTGATATAATTGTAGGTAATGACTTCGATAAATGTAAATTTAGTGGGACCGATTGTCCTGTTATGTATACTAAACCTAATGCAGTACTGGCTCAACCAGATGAGGATGATGGTGTCATTTATCCAGCCTGTGTTGTGACCAGATCCATGGGTAAGCAGAATGTGGTAAGTCCTGCTACTACCAAGGTGGATGTTCTCGAGGCCAGGACCCCTTCAGACAGGGAGGTGGAGGTGGACCTTGAAGATACATTTATAGCTCACGTGGATGTCGAGAGTGAGGCCGGTGCCAAAGCCCTAATTTATTCTGACCCAGATGGTCTGGAAGATGTGGCCCAGGTACCACTTCCTTGCCCGCTCGCTCCAGTTGTAGAGTTCCAGACCTTGCGTAAGTTACAGAGTACTGATCCCAGTCTAGCTGAGTGTTATGCAGAAGCAGCCGACTCCATCGATACTTTGGAGGAGAGTACGGGTTGTTATTTCAAGGATCAATGTCTGATGAGAAGATGGAGACCATCAGGAACTCCCTCATCAGAGGATTGTGAGTTTAACACCCAGCTCGTTGTGCCAACAGAGTATCGGGAGCAGGTATTGCAAGCTGCTCATGATGACCTGATGGGAGGCCATCAAGGTATTACCAGTATGTATCATAAGATCTGTAAACTTTTTTATTGGCCGAAACTTAAAAAAGATGTGGTCAGATATTGCCACAACTGTGTTGTGTGTCAGACTGTTGGTAAGCCTAATCAGACTGTGCCACGAGCACCATTATATCCTATTGTAGTGCCAGAGGAGCCATTTACTCATGTGGTACTGGATTGTGTCGGACCTTTACCCCGTACAAAATCCGGAAATATGTATATGTTCACTATCTTATGTATGACCACCAGGTTCCCTGAAGCGTATGCTTTACGTAATATTAGAGCTTCTACTATTATCAGGCAGTTGGAACGATTTTTTTCACTTTTGGGATGCCCCGTGTAATTCAAACTGATAATGGGAGTAATTTTTGTTCCACCATCTTTAAAATTTCTGTAGCAGTTTTGGTATAAAACACAATTTTTCAAGTCCTTACCATCCTCAGAGTCAAGGGGAATCGAGCGGTTCCACCAAACTCTCAAGAAAATGTTGAAGGCGACTGGGGAAGATTCACCCAGACATTGGGATGAGAATCTGCCATTTGTTTTATTTGCGGCTAGAGATGGATTGCACAGTGCACTAGGTTGTTCTCCATTCGAACTTGTATTCGGACATCAGGTGAGAGGACCTTTAAAGATGTTATTTGAACACATGTTAGATGATGTTACAGCCAGGCAGAGTGAGCGTTACCTGACGGATGTCAAGAGCAAGCTGTCCAGAACGAGGGAGTTGGCCTTACGACATCTAGGTGAACAACAACAGGTAATGAAGCAGAAACATGACCAGAGGTTCAAGGCCAAACTCAGAGTTTTTGAGCCAGGAGATTTGGTATTGGTCTTGAAGCCTCGTATGGGTACGTCTATGTCTAACAAATTCGCAGGACCGTATCAAGTAGTCAAACGTCTTGGGGAGGTTACTTACAAGGTTTGCCATCCCAAGCAGAAACGACAGACCATGAGTGTACATGTAAACCGGTTGAAGGCTTATTGTGGGCCTAGTATTGTGGCTTGTTGTGTTGCTGAGGAGGAAATTCCTGAAGAGTCGAGTGTTGCTGAGGAAGATAGTAATATTTGTTTGTCTAATTCCAGTAGTTCCGGGGAAGAATTGTTGAGTCATTTGCAGGAGGAGGAGAGAGCAGAGTTCCAGGATCTTTTGGAGGTGTCTTCTAGCTTGTTTGGGGAGGTCCCCACTCAAACTTCTCTCATTACTCATGATATCACCCTGACAAATGTGACTCCAATTCGGTTGCACCCTTATCGAGTGACACCCGAGAAACGTCGTATCATCCAGGAGGAGGTTGATTATCTTCTTCGACATGGGTTCATTAGACCCAGTCAGAGTTCCTGGAGTTCGCCATGCCTATTAGTACCAAAGCCAGAAGATAAGTGGAGATTAGTAGTGGATTATAGAAAACTCAACCAGGTAACTACAGTTGATGTTTATCCGTTACCTTTATTAGAAGAATGTGTTGATACTATAGGTCATGCCAACTTTGTATCTAAATTAGACTTATCTAAGGGTTATCATCAGATACCTCTTACAGATTTTGCCAGGGAAGTGACAGCATTTATCACTCCTGATGGAGCTTACGAGTATAACGTGATGCCGTTTGGGTTACGGAATGCCCCAGCCACGTTTCAGAAATTAATGAACTCTTTGTTGAAGGATGTGCCAGACTGTAGGGCATATCTGGATGACATTGTGATTTTCAGTAAGAATTGGGTAGATCATATGTCTAGTTTAAAGAAATTGTTTCATATATTGCAACATGCTAATTTGACTGTCAATATGAAGAAATGTAGTTGGGCTAAAGGAACCATAGTGTATTTAGGACATGAGGTCGGACAAGGAAGGATAGTCCCATTGCACGATAAGATTCAGGCAATTGTGGAGTACCCAGTCCTAACTAATAAGAAGTCTGTGCAAAGATTTATTGGAATGTGTGCGTATTATAGGAGGTATTGTAAAAACTTTTCTATTGTTGCTGCACCCATAACAAATCTTTTAAGGAAACAGGTAAAATTTAAGTGGACGCAGGAGTGTCAGAACTCTTTTCAGAAGTTGAAAGGAATTCTCTCTACTTCACCTGTGTTAGCTAGTCCACAGTATAATAAACCTTTTATTCTTCACATAGACGCTTCAGATGTAGGAGCAGGTGCTGTTTTGTTCCAAGTAGGACCAGATGAGTTAGAACATCCTGTTTATTATTTTTCACGTAAGTTTGACAGAACACAAATTAATTACTCTGTAGTTGAGAAAGAAGCACTTTGTTTAATACTAGCAGTGAAGAAATTTGAGACATATTTGTCAGGAAATGAAGTAGTAGTATATACAGATCATAATCCATTGACATTCATCAACTCTATGAAGTGTAAAAACCAGAGAATACTAAGATGGTCTTAATTCTGCAAGAATTCAATATTGTAATTCGTCATATTCCTGGGAGGCAAAATGTTATTGCTGACGCCTTATCCAGAGGTTTTCCTGTTGCAGTGCCATAATCTGTAGTGTTCTTTATTCATAAGATGTATGTAATTTTGTATTTTTTTTCTGTATGAAATTTCATTGCTTTGTACTTGATTTAGTTTAAGTATTTTCATGTGGTGAAAATTTTTCATGTGTTAATTCATGCAGTCAAAAAAATGAAATCAACCTTCAGTTAATTTCATTTTTTCTTAGGGGACGGGAGGGATGTTACGAATCTTGTTAAGATCCTCTCATTACTCTTAATTATTGTATTACTGTATTGTCTTATTCTTTAATTATTATAGCATCCAGTTGTATAATGTGAGATTTTGTATGTTATATGATATATATTATAGCATGTATTAGTGTGCTTGAGTTGCATATTATTTGTATGAGGCTTTCGTGTTACAATTCTCATGTGTTTCTCTGTGGGGGTTGATCAGGTTGGATATGTGAGTAGCGTGGGAAAGTATTGTCAAGCGAGTGTTTATGATTTAACCTTGATTTATAACTCCTATTTATTTGTCTGTAAATGCTATTGTATAAACTAATGTAATGGTGTACTCTTGAGATTAATAATATCTTGTTATTTAGTATTACCATTTATTATTAGTAATTCCACAATGTTATGTGGATAGTTAGTTGTTTTGTTAGTAGACGCTTGGCCTGTGGACAGACGCGTGGGTCAGTAGCGTGGTGGCTGAGATCGAGTGAAGACATGTATTAAGTTAAGTCCTTGATTTGTATATTTAGTCATTCAAAGTTTTTATTTCCTGGTCAGATGATATTGTATTCTCTTAATTAAGTTTTTTTTAAGTGCTATTAATATTGCTCATTGCTCGAGAAGGATTTTATTTTAATTTGCATGCTGATAAATATTTCTGGCGTTATATACGTACCATTTAATTGTTATGTTTGTCCCCCTTAGCATAAATATATTGTTCCCCATTTTATGCAGTGCTTTATCTTATTCCCCTAGACTATTATTATAAAGGCCGATTTTAAATCTTTTATGTACACTGCTGGGAGAAGAACCTTATTTAGTCTCGAGGGTGGTAACAGTTACAAAGCTACAAGTCACTATCAGATTACGTAGGAAGTAGGGGTTCATTAAATCAAATCAGTATTACCTGAATTATAATTCTTCTGTCCCCCTCAGTGATGATTCTAGTGATTGGATATCTGGGGCAATGATAGCAAAGGCATTTGGATGTTGTAGTTTCTGGCTAGATGGCCCTTCAAGGCTCGCCAATCAAATTTTATTGATTGTGGACCTTATGATGATACTTATTAGTGTTCAAGATGATATCACGAGTGATATCACCCAAGCTCAAAACAGACATTGCATCTATTTAAATGGAACATATTTAGTAAATCTGAAAAAATTGTTAGAATATTGGTTTGGGACTTCATCAACAATGATAAATTTAAGTCCACAAATTCGATAAGATGATCAGGAATTTCCCGACAAGCTCAAGTTAGCGGAGCTAACTTGAGCTGCGGAATAACTACATGTCCGGATTGCCTACGGAGAAACTACCCAATACTCAAGTCCCGTGGGCTTCGGTAAGTCAAAAACTACGACTACGACTGCATATTGAAGCCAGACGCTGCACATCCCGGCTAGAGCAGTACTCTGTATTAAAATAAGCTGCAAAAAGCCCTATAATGCAACCCGTTCTCGCACTTTCTTACAGTCAATATTGACTTATTAAATACGTGCATATGTAACATACTAAACATAATAGTTTACCTTGAAAAGCTTCATAGAAAACACCGACCTTACCTAACCTTCTTAGTATCTTAAGATAAACATCTTATTACTTCGTAATTACAATTATTACTTAACCTATTATAGGTATAGGTTAAGTAATAATTGTAATTACGAAGCAATAAGATGCTTATCTTAAGATACTAAGAAGGTTAGGTAAGGTCGATGTTTTCTATGAAGCTTTTCAAGGTAAACTAGTATGTTTAGTATGTCACATATGCACGTATTTAATAAGTCAATATTGACTATACGAAAGTGCGAGAACGGGTTGTATAATGATGGACGGTAATTATAGAATTACCCAGTTTTCGACAGAAACAACTCACAGTAATAGCCTCGATCTTAGCTATGTGGTCGCCTTTCTAACACAAGGTAACTGCCATAGTATGATATCCCACGACGATGCCTAGAAACAGACATTACAAAAAAATAGATATCAGAATGATGCAATGTTTACACAGATTGCAAGGCAGGCCATGCAGGATCCAGCGCCTCTACCAGAGTTCAGGGCTACACGTATCATGGATCATGTTCATGATACAGGTGTGGATTACACAGGAAACACCGTTCAGAAGGTATTTATAATTTTTTTGACCATCAGAGCGAGTCATATTGTCCTGATAACAAATCAATCATGCAAACCTTTGTGAGGGAAGAAGATCCTACATTCAAATATTACTCACTGACGAAGATCCTCCTCCAACATATTACTCACCAACAAAGATCCTCCTCCTCCAAGATAATACTCACTGAAGAAGATACTCCTCCCAGATATTACTTACTGACGAATATCCCCCTCCAAGATATTACTCACTGACGAAGATCCCCCTCCAAGATATTACTCACTGACGAAGATCCCCCTCCAAGATATTACTCACTGACGAAGATCCCCCTCCAAGATATTACTCACTGACGAAGATCCCCCTCCAAGATATTACTCACTGACGAAGATCCCCCTCCAAGATATTACTCACTGACAAAGATCCCCCTCCAAGATATTACTCTGACAATGCCTCAACACTTCACGCTCCGGCGGATTACCTCGAGAAAATCTCCCTTAAAGGCAATTTTAAGGATCACTTGAATAGTAAAGTGTGAACTGAGGTAAATCCCTCCTGAAGCCTGGTTGGTTTGGCGCAGTCTGAGAGCCGCTACAGACACTGTTCCATGAGGAATACAAATGATTTTAAAAAGCGATCTGCTTTAGCTAAATGAACTTGACACAGATAGGGTGGAAGGAGAGGTTTTCGTTTATGAATTGAACACGCTTTAGGCAATCAAATCATCTGTTATATGGGGGACGATTGAATCTATTCTTTGGCTGCAACTTCATCTCAGAAGAGGCAAAGCTACTCGACAAGTAGCTTCCAGAGGATGTTCAACAAACCAAGTAGCACCTCAGGGATGTTCAACAAAACCAAGTAGCACCTCAGGGATGTTCAACAAAACCAAGTAGCACCTCAGGGATGTTCAACAAACCAGGTAGCACCTCAGGGATGTTCAACAAACCAAGTAGCACCTCAGGGATGTTCAACAAACCAAGTAGCACCTCAGGGATGTTCAACAAAACCAAGTAGCACCTCAGGGATGTTCAACAAAACCAAGTAGCACCTCAGGGATGTTCAACAAAACCAAGTAGCACCTCAGGGATGTTCAACAAAACCAAGTAGCACCTCAGGGATGTTCAACAAAACCAAGTAGCACCTCAGGGATGTTCAACAAAACCAAGTAGCACCTCAGGGATGTTCAACAAACCAGGTAGCACCTCAGGGATGTTCAACAAACCAGGTAGCACCTCAGGGATGTTCAACAACCCAGGTAGCACCTCAGGGATGTTCAACAAACCAGGTAGCACCTCAGGGATGTTCAACAAACCAAGTAGTATCCCAGAGGATCTTTAACTAACCTACCAGAACCCTTGATATAGAACCATCCATCCAGACCTCTTGATATAGAATCAACCATCCAGAATGTGCCAAGGTGCCAGGCTGTGCCAGGGGGCCAGGTTCTGCCTGGGTGCCAGGATGTGCCAGGCTGTGCCAGGGGGCCAGGCTGTGCCTGGGTGCCAGACTGTGCCAGGGAGCCAGGCTGTGCCAGGGTGCCAGGCTGTGCCAGGGGGCCAGGCTCTGCCTGGGTGCCAGGCTCTGCCAGGGTGCCAGACTGTGGCAGGGTGCCAGGCAGTGCCAAGATCCCAGGATGTGACACAGTGCCAGGCTGTG
>WNGS01001577.1:0-12485 GCA_020271785.1 Procambarus virginalis
GGCTTCTTCACTAACACCATCGGGCTTGAGTATGGTGAGTCGACTTCTCTATTACTCCTGCATTAATCATAGATGCCAGTTCTTCTCTCACCTGTGGTACAAGGTGATGAGGAACAGGATATGGTTTTGTTCGTACCACTTGCTGCTCTAGCAAAGTATGCGGTAACCCTCTACTTTTGCTACCTTAGTGACGTCAGAGAGTACCTCCTTGTACTCTGCTACCAGTCGAGTAACCTGGTCGACTTGATCTTCAGACAGCTGATCATCAACTTAACATCTCGGTGTGTCTCCTGCTGCTGTTGATTGAAGAGACCTGGCTGACCTTCCTCCTCGTCGGCGGTTATCACTGAGACACCGGCGATCGTTGCTGAGAGCAGAGGGTGGTCGATCGGCCCTGTCGATGTCGAGCCCTGCGGTCCTCTCCTGTTTTTACGTCTTACATGCTTCTTCGGCTTGTTGGATCCATCTGCAGGAGGGTCCTCGTAGCGTTGGAGCATGTTGGGTTCTTTTGCTTTCTCTCCCTTATACTTCAACTGGGTGAGGGTGTGGTCACTCCCTGTGACGTCATCCCCGGCGAGTCGTCCTTGGCATCAGCTGACTGTGGCAGCTGCGCGCCTTACTCTCCCCCGTTTTCTTTGAGGGCGGACTTGGGCAATCAGAGACTCCCGGAACATTTCCCAATAAAAGTCCATATACAGCACGTTCCTGTTGAACGGCACGGATTTTACCTTTGATGTAAGGTGTGTCGACCCACACATACACCTCCACCATCTCTTTAGTATAGCCATTTGGGAATTTGACATAGATATGTCTACCTGTCTCAGATCCTGGCTGTACTAGGCTCTTTCTTACCATGTGAGTAGTGGCGCCTTTGTCACGGAAGATTTTCGCCGATTTTCCGTTAACATTTCCGTCCACCACCTCAAGGTCCAAGCTAGTGGATCCTTTCCAACGTGGGGATGTTTCTTACCACTTGAGCTCACACCTGCTATGTAACCTGATTTCGGTTTTACCTTGCAATCAGCTGCACGATGACCTGGCTTACCACAGGTGTAGCACTTGTGCACCTGCTTGTTGGAGGAGTTTCCCTGCTCCCCCGACACACCAGTCTTAAGCCAATACCTGTAGCATGATGCTTCTCGTGCGGCTTCACCCCTTTCACCTGTCTCCTGGCCCCAGCCCACAGATCAGCTTGCTTGGCCATAGACAGATTTGACACAATTTCTTGCTCTTTGAGCTTGACACGCAGAGACGATTCGCATGCTTCTAAGAACTGTTCACGAATCATCAGTTGATAGAACTCCATGCTCCCAGGAGCAGTCTCCATGAGTTCACAGTAACGGTTTAGACTCGATTCTAACCGCTGTAACATGAGCACATATGTCTCACCTTTTTGCAATTGAGCCCTACGGAAATTCTCTAGCATCCGGTCTGCAGTTATGCCAAAACCGTTCAGCAGCGCTGTTGTCAATGCCTCGTAATCTCCGCGCTGGTGCGGACCCAGACTGTGGTAGATAGTTAATGCCCTACCCTTTAACAATGCACTAAGAGCGAGTGCCCACTTTGATCTTTCCCACCCGCAATCAGCGGCGTGACCTTCGAAACGCTTGATGTATGCATCCATCGAGTCGTCCCTCTCATCAAAGTTAGCTAGTTTAGGTAGTTTGACAGTCTTACCTTGTTCAACGTTAGTCTCCGTTGAACGACCACTTGTCTGGTCATCCTGCCTTGCTTGCAACTGCATGCGAGCTATGCGTTCAGTACTTTCTCGGTTCTGCTGATCAGTCCAGCGTTTGTTTTCTCTCTCTTGCTGATCAGTCCACAGTTTGCTTTCTCTGTCCTGCTGATCAGTCCAGAGTTTCATAGCTTGCTCTGCTACTTTATTCCCTTCGAATCCCAACTCCCTAACTTGGTTACGGTATTCCTCTAAGGTGAATAATTGCGAGCCTGTAATACCTACTCTTTGAGTTGGTGTCGTCCACAAGGACCTTTTGGGCCGAGATTCTTCCCCATAGAATCCCCCCAACGGAGTATTGCAAGGTTAGATTCCCGCGTGACTCCGTTTTCTTCCGCAGCGCGCGTGATTCTAGTGACATCATTCTCGGTGACGTCACCCACAGGGGTCTCTACCTCCAAGCTGTCTCTCACTGGGGTCTCTCCCACTGTGTTATCTCTCACTGGGGTCTCTCCCACTGTGTTATCTCTCACGGGTCTCACCACCGATAGCTTCATCCAGTGTGATGAGACTCGTGCACGCCACCTCAGCACTACCCTGCATGTGTGCTTGTAGCATCACCTCTTCCACGGCCCTCATGTGCTGTTCCACTCGTTCCTTACACTCTTGTCAGTAAGAGTGTCGTAGTCGTCAGGTCTACGAGCGGTCAAGGCCGGTGAAGATGCAGGTAGCGCTGTTTGTACTCTACACACTCAGACATACTGGTGGTGTGTGTACCTAACAGGGTGTTAAACATCCTCTGAATACTGCTCGTCACTTTTGAATTTTCAGGGAAAATTTAAGTGCGAAATTTTACTGTACAACCTAGCTCATAGGTTCCAACTAAGCCTAACACGTTGGGCGCCAGATGTGGGGGTTTTCTTTTTTTGCTGTCACGACTGCAATGCGTACGTCGCCAATGTACATGTGGCAGACGCTTCACGAAGCTGTCGGAATTAGCAAAATAGAAAATACGAGAGCAACCGTACAGGGCCTGGGAGCAAGGTCGAGTTAGAGTCCTTGTGGGTCTCTTCTCAGACTAGCCTCACCTGGTCCTGCTCCACGTTGGTCGTTGGAATCTCCTCAATGATGTAACACTTTAAGGGACTCCTAGGGTCCTCATCAAATTTATAGTTTAGTGACTTACAGGCAACTCGGTGTTGAAGACACTTAGAGCTGAAGGCTGGAGTAATATTGGCAGTATTCAGAAGTGGTTCAACGGAAACACCGCATAAAGCTTAACAGTAGTTTATTTACTAACTTAACCACTAATACACAGGGTGCTTGATTTACTTTCGATTGGCGTCAGCAAAGCTATGGTTGCATTAGCGAGACTCTTGACGTCTGGCTAATCGACTCGTATCCACTCGTGGAGAAACACCTAACTTAACACAGTTGACAGCCAATCACTAACACGGCAACCTAACTGCCGGTATGCAAAGGGATCACAAGAGTTCCAACCGGATACTCGGTAATGATGATATGCAATAAACACAATAATAATCACACAATAACTAAATGTGTGGTGTATGTGAAGCTCACATCCACAGACGAGTGAAATGCTGTGATACCACACAGATAAACACGCATACACCGTCGATTCACCTATAACCTGCGACAGGTATAAGAAGGTGAGAACTGTGGTTGATCCCTCAGATCAACACAGACACAATAAACAATGACAAGATCTTGTACTTACAGATAAGGTACCTTTCCTTACGCACTCACTCAGACTCCTTTATACAAGCACTCGTAGGTGGCCTGATAGCTGGTTTCGCTCGTAGACACGGAGGGTACTCGCAGTATCTTTAGATGATTTCGTGAGTAGGGCGTGCTGTATGCTTAACAGACAGACACACGCGCACACACTGGCACTGACGGTGCGTGAGGTGGTGACGTCACGTAGGAGTGAGGGCGGCGGCGGGCGCTCGAGGTACTGAGGTACACGCTCAGGATGAGTGGCGGTACCATGCACTACACTGTACACTGTGGTAATGTCACACACAGATTACTTAGGCGGCGGCACTGCCTTAGTTCACTCTAGGTCACTCACGACGATCTTTGTCACTGTAACACCCATGATCCCCCCCACCCCCTCGAGAGCTCAACCAGGGAAGTCTGCTCCAAGAGGTCAGCCCAGATGGCCTCCGGTTTTCTTGTATGTTGATTAAAAATTCCTGGGTTAGTCTTATTCAGCACAAGTTTCAAGTATGTAATAATTCATGATACTCTTGTCAAGAGGGTAAGGGACAGACTCCAGATCCTCATGTGTAAACATGCTTGGATTTCCCCCTTTTACCAGGTCAAAGGGTCAGCCATACACGTAATTAATAAGTCCTCTCTTGAAACAGTTTATGGTTTATGTCAAACAAGTTTAATGATAAATTCTTGAGTGTTTGTACACGTGTGGCCGCCCTCTTATTGCTTGGTGTAGGTTTCACAAAAAAAAATCTTCCCCCCCCCCTTTTGTAATGGTGTATATAGGGGCCTGTAGAGCCAGGGGAGAGACAGAGAGTACGGTGCTCCGGATCGAGGCCGGTTCTGTGACACCATCCACAGGCCGGGAGAGACAGTGTGCACCGGACAGAGAGAAAGAGGTCTTGTTTAAGGTAATGTGTGTGATCTCTGTAATTTTGTTCCATGTCTAAATTTCTTAACTTGTTGCCAGTGTTAGAGTAGGAATTATCGTGGTGTTAGTATAATTTGATATCTCAATAAACTCATGTTAAATTTCCCGTCTGTGTCAATTGTTGAATCCTCTTAGAATCTTTTGATATCGTGGCTGACAACCGTCTCATATTTAATGACAGTTATAGAAAGTACTCTCCAAGCCAAGCAATGTTTCTTGCCTCGTTGCTTGATTAGTCTCAGTGGTCAAAGGCAGGATGGTGGCAGCGTATTTAATCCTGTGTAGCATTTCCTTGTTGACAGTGTACCTTGATCCGGTGTAACCATCATATGTCAGCTCATATTACAAGTGTTCAATAATAGTGTTACCAAGTGCAACTGATAGGAAGTGTTACTCAGGATAAGAAGTGTGTACATTTATTAGTTTAGTATTCATGATAGAAGGTCACAGTGGTGACTATTTCACCAAGTTTTACATTGGGTAGTCATAGCCAATGTTACAATGGCAGCAGTAGTGGTTGTCAATGTTACATCACCAGGGGTTACCTGATACCAGTCTGTTTCGCTCTGGAGATTTGTCACTTTAGGCTTCTAAACAATATATTCCCACTCGTGATTCTGGCGAGTGTGTGGTATATCGCAAAGACGCTGAGTTAACTTGACGGTGAGGGATAGACGGTGATCAGTCTATTGACCGGTAGAACAGAACACGTCCTCTTCGTATGGTCTCTCTCACGTGAATGAGTTTGCAAGGGTGCCGGGCATCTCGTGGCACACAACACAAAAGAAGTTACAATTTGACCAATAGCATTGCAGCAAATGAGCGGGAACCAATCATATTAGCTCGTTCGATGAGCAGTAGCAGGAGTGACGTCATGAACACGTCACAGCTGTTATTCAACATCGCGCCGGTTGACCCCAGAGGTCAGACGCTGCTGGCGTCTCCCCTCGGTCCCACGCTCTCCTCCAGCCATGTACTCACTGACCCTTGGTGGCCAGTATGCTTAACACTTTCCTGTATCTACTTCCTGTCTGGACATACGGTGGCCTACGTATTTTAACAGTGTTCCTGGTTAAGTGGGCATTCTGGAGATACCCAACATGCCAGGAAACTATCCAGGATTAAGGGAAATAGGCTTTGTGCACAAGATCAGTGCACTGTGCACTGCAATGAGCCATTCAAGTCGGCTGTGGGAGGATCTTGGGAGACATACTCCCACAGGGGTGTACACTGGCTTGTTGGGGGTGTACACTGGCTTGTTGGGGGTGTACACTGGCTTGTTGGAGTGTACACTGGCTTGTTGGGAGTGTACACTGGCTTGTTGGGAGTGTACACTGACTTGTTGGGAGTTTACACTGGCTTGTTGGGAGTTTACACTGGCTTGTTGGGAGTGTACACTGGCTTGTTATGAGTGTACACTGGCTTGTTGGGAGTGTACACTGGCTTGTTGGGAGTGTACACTGGCTTGTTGGGAGTGTACACTGGCTTGTTGGAGTGTACACTGACTTGTTGTGAGTTTGCACTGGCTTGTTGGGAGTTTACACTGGCTTGTTGGGAGTGTACACTGGCTTGTTGAGAGTGTACACTGGCTTGTTGGGAGTGTACACTGGCTTGTTGGGAGTGTACACTGGCTTGTTGGGAGTTTACACTGGCTAGTTGGGAGTGTGCATTGGCTTGTTAGGAGTGTACGCTGGCTTGTTGGGAGTGTACACTGGCTTGTTAGGAGTGTACACTGGCTTGTTGGGAGTGTACACTGGCTTGTTGGGAGTGCACATTGGCTTGTTGGGAGTGTACACTTTCTTGTTGGGGGTGTACACTGGCTTGTTGGAAGTGTACACTGGCTTGTTGGAAGTGTACACTGGCTTGTTGGGGGTGTACACTGGCTTGTTGGGAGTGTACACTGGCTTGTTGGGAGTGTACACTGGCTTGTTGGGGGTGTACACTGGCTTCTTGGGGGTGTACACTGGCTTGTTGGGGGTGCACACTGGCTTGTTGGGAGTGTACACTGGCTTGTTGGAAGTGTACATTGGCTTGTTGGGGGTGTACACTGGCTTGTTGGGGGTGTACACTGGCTTGTTGGGAATGTACACTGGCTTGTTGGAAGTGTACACTGGCTTGTTGGGGGTGTACACTGGCTTCTTGGAAGTGTACACTGGCTTGTTGGGGGTGTACACTGGCTTGTTGGGGGTGTACACTGGCTTCTTGGAAGCGTACACTGGCTTGTTGGGAGTGTACACTGGCTTCTTGGAAGTGTACACTGGCTTGTTGGGGGTGTACACTGGCTTGTTGGGGTGTACACTGGCTTCTTGGAAGTGTACACTGGCTTCTTGGAAGTGTACACTGGCTTGTTGGGGTGAACACTGGCTTCTTGTAAGTGTACACTGGCTTCTTGGAAGTGTACACTGGCTTGTTGGGGGTGTACACTGGCTTCTTGGAAGTGTACACTGGCTTGTTGGGGTGTACACTGGCTTGTTAGGGGTGTACACTGGCTTGTTGGGGGTGTACACTGGCTTCTTGGAAGTGTACACTGGCTTCTTGGGGGTGTACACTGGCTTCTTGGAAGTGTACACTGGCTTGTTGGGGGTGTACACTGGCTTCTTGGAAGTGTACACTGGCTTGTTGGGGGTGTACACTGGCTTGTTAGGGGTGTACACTGGCTTGTTGGGGGTGTACACTGGCTTCTTGGAAGTGTGCACTGGCTTCTTGGAAGTGTACACTGGCTTGTTGGGGGTGAACACTGGCTTCTTGGAAGTGTACACTGGCTTCTTGGAAGTGTACACTGGCTTGTTGGGGTGTACACTGGCTTCTTGGAAGTGTACACTGGCTTGTTGGAGGTGTAGACTGGCTTGTTGGGGATGTACACTGAGTTGTTGGAAGTGTACACTGGCTTCTTGGGGGTGTACACTGGCTTGTTGGAAGTGTACACTGGCTTGTTGGGGGTGTACACTGGCTTGTTGGGGGTGTACACTGGCTTGTTGGAAGTGTACACTGGCTTCTTGGAAGTGTACTCTGGCTTGTTGGGGGTGTACACTGGATTGTTGGAACTGTACACTGGCTTCTTGGAAGTGTACACTGGCTTGTTGGGGGTGTACACTGGCTTCTTGGAAGTGTACACTGGCTTGTTGGGGGTGTACACTGGCTTGTTAGGGGTGTACACTGGCTTGTTGGAAGTGTACACTGGCTTGTTGGGGGGGGTGTACACTGGCTTGTTGGGGGTGTACACTGGCTTGTTGGGGGTGTACACTGGCTTGTTGGGGTGTACACTGGCTTCTTGGAAGTGTACACTGGCTTGTTGGGAGTGTACACTGGCTTGTTGGGAGTGTACACTGGCTTGTTGGGGTGTACACTGGCTTGTTGGGAGTGTACACTGGCTTGTTGGGGTGTACACTGGCTTGTTGGGAGTGTACACTGGCTTGTTGTAAGTGTACACTGGCTTGTTGGAAGTGTACACTGGCTTGTTGGGAGAGTACACTGGCTTGTTGGGGGTGTACACTGGCTTGTTGGAAGTGTACACTGGCATGTTGGAAGTGTACACTGGCTTGTTGGAAGTGTACACTGGCTTGTTGGGAGTGTACACTTGCTTGTTGGAAGTGTACACTGGTTTGTTAGGAGTGTACACTGGCTTGTTGGGGGTGAACACTGGCTTGTTGGGGGTGTACACTGGCTTGTTGGGGGTGTACACTGGCTTGTTGGGGGTGTACACTGGCTTGTTGGGAGTGTACACTGGCTTGTTGGGAGTGTACACTGGCTTGTTGGGGTGTACACTGGCTTGTTGGGGTGTACACTGGCTTCTTGGAAGTGTACACTGGCTTGTTGGGAGTGTACACTGGCTTGTTGGGGGTGTACATTGGCTTGTTGGGGGTGTACACTGGCTTGTTGGGGGTGTACAATGGCTTGTTGGGGGTGTACACTGGCTTGTTGGGGTGTACACTGGCTTGTTGGGAGTGTACACTGGCTTGTTGGAAGTGTACACTGGCTTGTTGGGGGTGTACACTGGCTTCTTGGAAGTGTACACTGGCTTTTGGGGGTGTACACTGCTTGTTGGGGGTGTACACTGGCTTGTTGGGGGTGTACACTGGCTTCTTGGAAGCGTACACTGGCTTGTTGGGAGTGTACACTGGCTTCTTGGAAGTGTACACTGGCTTGTTGGGGGTGTACACTGGCTTGTTGGGGGTGTACACTGGCTTCTTGGAAGTGTACACTGGCTTCTTGGAAGTGTACACTGGCTTGTTGGGGGTGAACACTGGCTTCTTGTAAGTGTACACTGGCTTCTTGGAAGTGTACACTGGCTTGTTGGGGGTGTACACTGGCTTCTTGGAAGTGTACACTGGCTTGTTGGGGTGTACACTGGCTTGTTAGGGGTGTACACTGGCTTGTTGGGGGTGGTACACTGGCTTCTTGGAAGTGTACACTGGCTTCTTGGGGGTGTACACTGGCTTCTTGGAAGTGTACACTGGCTTGTTGGGGGTTAACACTGGCTTCTTGGAAGTGTACACTGGCTTGTTGGGGGTGTACACTGGCTTGTTAGGGGTGTACACTGGCTTGTTGGGGGTGTACACTGGCTTCTTGGAAGTGTACACTGGCTTCTTGGAAGTGTACACTGGCTGTGTGGGGCTGTACACTGGCTTGTTGGAAGTGTACACTGGCTTGTTAGGGGGGGGGGACACTGGCTTGTTGGGGTGTACACTGGCTTGTTGGAAGTGTACACTGGCTTCTTGGGGGTGTACACTGGCTTGTTGGAAGTGTACACTGGCTTGTTGGGGGTGTACACTGGCTTGTTGGGGGTGTATACTGGCTTGTTGGAAGTGTACACAGGCTTCTTGGAAGTGTACTCTGGCTTGTTGGGGGTGTACACTGATTGTTGGAAGTGTACACTGGCTTCTTGGAAGTGTACACTGGCTTGTTGGGGGTACACTGGCTTCTTGGAAGTGTACACTGGCTTGTTGGGGGTGTACACTGGCTTGTTGGGGGTGTACCTGGCTTGTTGGAAGTGTACACTGGCTTGTTGGGGGTGTACACTGGCTTGTTGGGGGTGTACACTGGCTTGTTGGGGGTGTACACTGGCTTGTTGGTGTACACGGCTCTTGGAAGGTACACCTGGCTTCTTGGAAGTGTACACTGGCTTGTGGGTGTGTACACTGGCTTGTTGGGGTGTACACTGGCTTGTTGGGAGTGTACACTGGCTTGTTGTAAGTGTACACTGGCTTGTTGGAAGTGTACACTGGCTTGTTGGGAGTGTACACTGGCTTGTTGAGGGTGTACACTGGCTTGTTGGAAGTGTACACTGGCATGTTGGAAGTGTACACTGCTTGTTGGAAGTGTACACTGGCTTGTTGGGAGTGTACACTTGCTTGTTGGAAGTGTACACTGGTTTGTTAGGAGTGTACACTGGCTTGTTGGGGGTGTACACTGGCTTGTTGGGGTGTACACTGCTTGTTGGGGGTGTACACTGGCTTGTTGGGAGTGTACACTGGCTTGTTGGGAGTGTACACTGGCTTGTTGGGGGTGTACACTGCTTGTTGGAAGTGTACACTGGCTTGTTGAGGTGTACACAGGCTTGTTGGGGATGTACATGGCTTGTTGGGGGTGTACACTGGCTTGTTGGGGGTATACAATGGCTTGTTGGGGGTGTACACTGGCTTGTTGGGGGTGTACACTGGCTTGTTGGGGGTGTACACTGGCTACTTGGAAGTGTACACTGGCTTGTTGGGGGTGTACACTGGCTTCTTGGAAGTGTACACTGGCTTCTTGGAAGTGTACACTGGCTTGTTGGGAGTGTACACTGGCTTGTTGGGAGTGTACACTGGCTTGTTGGGAGTGTACCTGGCTTGTTGGGGGTGTACACTGGCTTGTTGGGGGTGTACACTGGCTTGTTGGGGGTGTAAAACTGGCTTGTTGGGGGTGTACACTGGCTTTTTGGGGTGTACATTGGCTTGTTGGGGGTGTACACTGGCTTGTTGGGGGTGTACACTGGCTTGTTGGAAGTGTACACTGGCTTGTTGGAGGTGTACACTGGCTTGTTGGGGGTGTACACTGGCTTGTTGGGAGTGTACACTGGCTTGTTGGGAGTGTACACTGGCTGTTGGGGGTGTACACGGCTTGTTGGGGGTGTACACTGGCTTGTTGGGAGTGTACACTGGCTTGTTGGGGTATACACTGGCTGTTGGGAGTATACACTGGCTGGTCGATGTAGCGGAAGGATGTAATAGACGGACTAAACAAATACAGTGATGAATGTTGACATATGGAATGTTGCACTGATGAACACGATGGAAGAAGAGTACACAGGTGGACATATTCCTCATGTGGACAATATTCCTCAGGTGGACAATATTCCTCAGGTGGACAATATTCCTCTGGGGACAATATCCTCATGTGGACAATATTCCTCATGTGGACATATTCCTCATGTGGACAATATTCCTCATGTGGACATATTCCTCATGTGGACAATATTCCTCATGTGGACAATATTCCTCATGTGGACAATATTCCTCTGGTGGACAATATTCCTCATGTGGACAATATTCCTCATGTGGACAATATTCCTCATGTGGACAATATTCCTCAGGTGGACAATATTCCACAGGTGCACAATATTCCTCATGTGGACAATATTCCTCATGTGGACAATATTCCTCAGGTGGACAATATTCCTCATGTGGACAATATTCCTCAGGTGGACAATATTCCTCATGTGGACAATATTCCTCATGTGGACAATATTCCTCAGGTGGACAATATTCCACAGGTGGACAATATTCCTCATGTGAACAATATTCCTCATGTGGACAATATTCCTCATGCAGACAATATTCTTCATGTGGACAATATTTCTCAGGTGGACAATATTCCTCATGTGGACAATATTCCTCATGTGGACAATATTCCTCATGTGAAAATATTCCTCATGTGGACAATATTCCTCAGGTGGACAATATCCCACAGGTGGACAATATTCCTCATGTGGACAATATTCCTCAGTGGACAATATTCCTCATGTGGACAATATTCTCATGTGGACAATATTCTCAGGTGGACAATTTTCCTCATGTGGACAATATTCCTCATGTGGACAATATTCTTCATGTGGACAATATTCCTCAGGTGGACATTTTCCTCATGTGGACAATATTCCTCATGTGGACAATATTCCTCAGGTGGACAATATTCCTCAGTGGACAATATTCCTCAGGTGGACAATATTCCACAGGTGGACAATATTCCACAGGTGGACAATATTTCAGGTGGACAATATTCCTCAGGTGGACAATATTCCTCAGTGTGCAATATTCCTCAGGTGGACAATATTCCTCATGTGGACATATTCCTCAGTGGACAATATTCCACAGGTGGACATATTCCACAGGTGGACAATATTCCTCAGGTGGACAATATTCCACATGTGGACAATATTCCTCAGGTGGACAATATTCCTCAGTGGACATATTCCTCAGGTGGACAATATTCCTCAGGTGGACAATATTCCAAGGTGGACAATATTCCACAGGTGGACAATATTCCTCAGGTGGACAATATTCCTCAGTGGACAATATTCCACAGGTGGACATATTCCTCAGGTGGACAATATTCCTCAGGTGGACAATATTCCTCAGGTGGACAATATTCCACAGGTGGACAATATTCCTCAGGTGGACAATATTCCACAGGTGGACAATATCCTCAGGTGGACAATATTCCTCAGGTGGACAATATTCCACAGGTGGACAATATTCCTCAGGTGGACAATATTCCTCAGGTGGACAATATTCCTCAGGTGGACAATATTCCTCAGGTGGACAATATTCCACAGGTGGACAATATTCCTCAGGTGGAACAATATTCCTCAGGTGGACATTATTCCTCAGGTGGACAATATTCCTCATGTGGACAATATTCCTCAGGTGGACAATATTCCTCAGGTGGACAATATTCTCAGGTGGACAATATTCCACAGGTGGACATATTCCACAGGTGGACAATATTCCCAGGTGGACAATATTCCACAGGTGGACAATATTCCTCAGGTGGACAATATTCCACAGGATGGACAATATTCCTCAGGTGGACAATATTCCACAGGTTGACAATATTCCTCAGGTGGACAATATTCCACAGTGGACAATATTCATCAGGTGGACA
>WNGS01001577.1:12703-27525 GCA_020271785.1 Procambarus virginalis
TTCTCTGTGGTTCGGGGTCCGTTGAATGGGTAGAATATTGTTATGCTTAATTGGCGTTGATTGCTGGTGTTGACTTTTTGATGTGTAGTGCCTCGCTGATGTCGAGCTCCTGCTATCGCTGTATCTATCGATAATTTCCTGTGTTGTTTGTAAATTTCTCTGGTGATGGTCTGGTTGTGAGAAGAGATTATATGTTCCTTAATGGAGCCCTGTTGCTTATGCATTGTTGCATTGTTAATCGCTATGGAAGGACGTTGTCGTCTTGCCTATATACTGAGTTCTTTAGGCTACAGTCCCCAAGTGGGCATTTAAAGGCATGACGACGTTGGTCTCCTTCAAACGTTCTGTTTGATGTCTGGAGAGATTTTCATGAGTAGGTGGCCGTTTTTGTTTTGGTAGTAAATGTCAATTGATTTTCTGATTTTGTCTGTAATGATAACGTTCCTATTAATAATATCTTTCATACCCTTCCTCCGTTTTATAAGCCATCGAAAGAAGTTCCTGTAAATATCTAATAGGGGTACAAGTGATGTTAGTGTCTCTTCAGAGGTTGCATGGCATGTCATCTTCCTTTTAAGACGTCTTCAACATAACGTTAGAGAACCATGTGACGGACCTGCCTACCTACAGGTCCTGTCGAGTGCTTCCACCTGAGGCTGTGGCTGAAGCACGGTCGACATAGTGTTAACAACACTCCTCTTGTACCTGTTGGGCAGTCACATTGGTATTAGGCACACCCTATGTATTCCTTAGTGTAGACTGCAGTGTGGAAGCCACTTCCTTTCGTGACCTGTTACATCTAGAAAGGGCATCTTCCCATCACTCTCCATCTCGTAAGAAAACTTAACCCGAATTTTGCTGGAATGCCTCCTTCAGCAATGACCATGTCAACTAAGACGCTGCTCTATGGTACCATTAACATTCGCGAACGGACACATATGGGAATGGGGTCACCATGGGTTCTCCCCTAGGAGGGGGGAGGGGTTATATGCTTCATTTGTTCTTGTTCCTTATGGTATAAAGAAAGGATAAGTTTCTTTACTCATATAAAACTTATAGTTTGACTATAAATATATATATATATATGGGTATTTGCTTCTCCTGCCACTCTGTTAATTTTCAATGTATTCTTTATTATACAAGTTAAGACAGTTATACAACTAAATAGTTACAAAATGATTATATATATATATATATATATATATATATATATATATATATATATATATATATATATAATCTGGCTAAGTTTGAAACACCGATATGTGATATTCAAAGATTATCATTGTACTGAACACAGGATTAAGGTAGATGACATAGATATATTGCTGGAACTCAGACATTATGTATTAAGCTATACATTCTTTGCAACATATGTAAACACTTGGGATCCCAAACTACATACACATTTGGACTTAATTCTTGATATCCTAGTTGTAAGCTCTGTCAATGGCGCTTCACTGTCATGTGCTGAAGCATTACATGCTGAGCAAGGCGACGTGTTACCTTCCTCCGTAAGCTCTTGAGAGGTTGCTCTTACCTCGTCCCTCTCAATGAAATATCAATGATGGCTGCAGCATTGCAACAACTCGAGCCTGCAGATGTGTGGGGGTGGTAAAGCAGGTGGTGGTGGTGCATCTAGCAGCAGCAGCAGCAGCAGCAGCAGCACTTGCTGCCACGGGCCCCTAATGACTTCATTCCACTAAAAGGCAGCGCTCGCCATCACCTCACACCAATGAAAGTCAAAGTCACAATTCCCTTTGTGGTAATTGCCCTGGGGAGCACCCCCGGCCTCTGCTTAAGCGCTCTCAACCCTTGTTAATATTTCTAGGAAGCTCGAGGTGTCGTAACCACCAATACTTACCTCGTATTAAACGAACAAATCCACAGGAGCCGTAATGAGGGATCGAACTACCGGTTATCTTCAGATGATTTCGTGGCTTAGCGTCCTCTCCGCCCAGTCCTCAACCAGGCTACTCCATTTTGTTACACATCCCCAGGAAGCAGCCCATAACAGCTCTCTAACTCCCAGGTACCTATTTACTGCTAGGTGAACAGACGCATCAGGGTGAAAGAAAATCTGCCCGTTTGTTTCCCCCTCCACCAGGGTTCCAATTCTTTTGACCATGTCGTGGTACAGTAGACTAGAGCACGCCTGGGATCACCCAGCACACAGGTTCGAACCCTATTTTATTTCCTCTTAACCAATCACAGTTTTCTCTAAAGTCATCTGACGCCATTTGCTTAGTGACGTCACGTGATGCAATGACAAGTGACGTCACGTGATGCAATGACAAGTGACGTCACGTGATGCAATGACAAGTGACGTCACGTGATGCAATGACAAGTGACGTCACGTCATGCAATGACAAGTGACGTCACGTGATGCAATGACAAGTGACGTCACGTCATGCAATGACAAGTGACGTCACGTCATGCAATGACAAGTGACGTCAAATGATGCAATGACAAGTGAAGTCACGTGATGCAATGACGAGGGACGTCACAATTCAATTGCTAACCATGTTTCCTCACCTTAGATATATATAATAATTATATGAATGAAATCATGCGCACTTAGGAAATTAATCACATCCTAAATTATTATTCCCAAATATGTAGTTATGGTTTAAAAGCCTCGTAAACAGCTGGTAAACTTGTATACTGGAGACCATCAGAGTAAAGATTGTTGGGAGTGTACACTGGCTTGTTAGGAGTTTACACTGGCTTGTTGGGAGTGTACACTGGCTTGTTAGTAGTTTACACTGGCTTGTTGGGAGTGTACAATGACTTGTTGTGAGTTTACACTGGCTTGTTAGGAGTTTACACTGGCTTGTTGGGAGTGTACACTGGCTTGTTAGGAGTGTACACTGGCTTGTTGGGGGTGTGGGGTTTTTTCTTTTTTTTTGCTGTCACGACTGCAATGCGTACGTCGCCAATGTACATGTGGCAGACGCTTCACGAAGCTGTCGGAATTAGCAAAATAGAAAATACGAGAGCAACCGTACAGGGCCTGGGAGCAAGGTCGAGTTAGAGTCCTTGTGGGTCTCTTCTCAGACTAGCCTCACCTGGTCCTGCTCCACGTTGGTCGTTGGAATCTCCTCAATGATGTAACACTTTAAGGGACTCCTAGAGTCCTCATCAAATTTATAGTTTAGTGACTTACAGGCAACTCGGTGTTGAAGACACCTAGAGCTGAAGGCTGGAGTAATATTAGCAGTATTCAGAAGTGGTTCAACGGAAACACCGCATAAAGCTTAACAGTAGTTTATTTACTAACTTAACCACTAATACACAGGGTGCTTGATTTACTTTCGATTGGCGTCAGCAAAGCTATGGTTGCATTAGCGAGACTCTTGCCGTCTGGCTAATCGACTCGTATCCACTCGTGGAGAAACACCTAACTTAACACAGTTGACAGCCAATCAATAACACGGCAACCTAACTGCCGGTATGCAAAGGGATCACAAGAGTTCCAACCGGATACTCGGTAATGATGATATGCAATAAACACAATAATAATCACACAATAACTAAATGTGTGGTGTATGTGAAGCTCACATCCACAGACGAGTGAAATGCTGTGATACCACACAGATAAACACGCATACACCGTCGATTCACCTATAACCTGCGACAGGTATAAGAAGGTGAGAACTGTGGTTGATCCCTCAGATCAACACAGACACAATAAACAATGACAAGATCTTGTACTTACAGATAAGGTACCTTTCCTTACGCACTCACTCAGACTCCTTTATACAAGCACTCGTAGGTGGCCTGATAGCTGGTTTCCTCGTAGACACGGAGGGTACTCGCAGTATTTTGAGATGATTTCGTGAGTAGGGCGTGCTGTATGCTTAACAGACAGACACACGCGCACACACTGGCACTGACGGTGCGTGAGGTGGTGACGTCACGTAGGAGTGAGGGCGGCGGCGGGCGCTCGAGGTACTGAGGTACACGCTCAGGATGAGTGGCGGTACCATGCACTACACTGTACACTGTGGTAATGTCACACACAGATTACTTAGGCGGCGGCACTGCCTTAGTTCACTCTAGGTCACTCACGACGATCTTTGTCACCAGGGGTTACCTGATACCAGTCTGTTTCGCTCTGGAGATTTGTCACTTTAGGCTTCTAAACAATATATTCCCACTCGTGATTCTGGCGAGTGTGTGGTATATCGCAAAGACGCTGAGTTAACTTGACGGTGAGGGATAGACGGTGATCAGTCTATTGGCCGGTAGAACAGAACACGTCCTCTTCGTATGGTCTCTCTCACGTGAATGAGTTTGCAAGGGTGCCGGGCATCTCGTGGCACACCAACACAAAAGAAGTTACAATTTGACCAATAGCATTGCAGCAAATGAGCGGGAACCAATCATATTAGCTCGTTCGATGAGCAGTAGCAGGAGTGACGTCATGAACACGTCATAGCTGTTATTCAACATCGCGCCGGTTGACCCCAGAGGTCAGACGCTGCTGGCGTCTCCCCTCGGTCCCACGCTCTCCTCCAGGCATGTACTCACTGACCCTTGGTGGCCAGTATGCTTAACACTTTCCTGTATCTACTTCCTGTCTGGACATACGGCGGCCTACGTATTTTAACAGTGTTCCTGGTTAAGTGGGCATTCTGGAGATACCCAACATGCCAGGAAACTATCCAGGATTAAGGGAAATAGGCTTTGTGCACAAGATCAGTGCACTGTGCACTGCAATGAGCCATTCAAGTCGGCTGTGGGAGGATCTTGGGAGACATACTCCCACATCACCCCCCAACAAAGATCGAGCTCCACAGCGTGGCGCTCGTTCCAACTCACACCGCTGACAACATGTGCACAAACTGAGTGCACTGAGCGCGGCCGGGTCCAGCGGACCCCGTTTTCTATACAGCTAGGCGAGGCGGGGCCTCGTCTAGACTATTCTCTTCTGGTAAGTGAGGAATTTCTTCAGTCACCGGATCACATGTGGCTATCTGTTCAGGTTTTGAGCAGGCACTGTGGTTGGACGTAGCTCCAGGTCTGGGTCGGCTCAACGCCTCGAAACCCTGAGTGGCGCTGGTCTGTCCACTGCCTCTCTCCACCTGTGTCATGCCTGAAACATCAGACACACACTGGGAACCAGTGTCCGGTGATGCGCGTTGCGTTTCCTCGCTCATGTCTCCCTCGTTCGATGTCTCGTTAATCACCCCTGACCTACTCAACCAGTCAGCACCTACGTTGTCGGCTCCCTTTATGTAACCCACGCGGAATGTGAACTGTTGAAGGAACAACACCCAGCGCATTATTCTAGGGTTGGCGTTTTTAAGCGTACCGATGTGGCTGAGGGGTTGGTGATCTACTTGAAACGTGAAACGCTTACCATAGAGATACTGGTAGAATTTCCTTACTCCACGACAGCAGCAAGGAGTTCCTTTTCTACAGTGGAGTACTTCTGCTCATCATTGCTCAGTTTACGACTGGAGTACGCAACTGGCCAGATTNTTCCGTGACTTTTACATCTAGAAAGGGCATCTTCCCATCACTCTCCATCTCGTAAGTAAAACTTAACCCGGAATTTTGCTGGAATGCCTCCTTCAGCAAAATGACCATGTCAACTAAGACCGCCTGCTCTATGGTACCCATGTAAACATTCGCGAATAGGACACCTATGGGAGATGGGGTCACCATGGGTTCTCCCCTAGGGGGGGGGAGGGTTATATGCTTCATTTGTTTCTTATGGTATAAAGAAAGGATAAGTTTCTTTACTCATATAAAACTTATAGTTTGACTATAAATATATATATATATATATATATATATATATATATATATATATATATATATATATATATATATATATATATATGGGTATTTGCTTCTCCTGCCACTCTTTGTTAATTTTCAATGTATTCTTTATTATACAAGGTAAGACAGTTATACAACTAAATAGTTACAAAATGATTATATATATATATATATATATATATATATATATATATATATATATATATATATATATATATGAAAATGAAAACTCACACCCCAGAAGTGACTCGAACCCATACTCCCAGGAGCAACGCAACTGGTATGTACAAGACGCCTTAAACCACTTGACCATCACGACCGGACAAAATGAGGTGATAGCCGAAGCTATTTGAACCACCTCACCGCCGGCACTCGGATGGTTATCTTGGGCATAGCATTTTACCAAATCACCTCATTCTTTGGGGCACACGTGAGGAACACAAATGCGAACAAGCCTGAATGGTAAAATGCTATGCCCAAGATAACCATCCGAGTGCCGGCGGTGAGGTGGTTCAAATAGCTTCGGCTATCACCTCATTTTGTCCGGTCGTGATGGTCAAGTGGTTTAAGGCGTCTTGTACATACCAGTTGCGTTGCTCCTGGGAGTATGGGTTCGAGTCACTTCTGGGGTGTGAGTTTTCATTCGCATATAGTCCTGGGGACCATTCAGGCTTGTTCGCATTTGTGTTCCTCACGTGTGCCCCAAAGAATGAGGTGATTTGGTAAAATGCTATGCCCAAGATAACCATCCGAGTGCCGGCGGTGAGGTGGTTCAAATAGCTTCGGCTATCACCTCATTTTGTCCGGTCATTGTCCGTGATGGTCAAGTGGTTTAAGGCGTCTTGTACATACCAGTTGCGTTGCTCCTGGCAGTATGGGTTCGAGTCACTTCTGGGGTGTGAGTTTTCATTCGCATATAGTCCTGGGGACCATTCAGGCTTGTTCGCATATATATATATATATATATATATATATATATATATATATATATATATATATATATATATATATATATATATATATATAATCTGGCTAAGTTTGAAACACCGATATGTGATATTCAAAGATTATCATTGTACTGAACACAGGATTAAGGTAGATGACATAGATATATTGCTGGAACTCAGACATTATGTATTAAGCTATACATTCTTTGCAACATATGTAAACACTTGGGATCCCAAACTACATACACATTTTGACTTAATTCTTGATATCCTAGTTGTAAGCTCTGTCAATGGCGCTTCACTGTCATGTGCTGAAGCATTACATGCTGAGCAAGGCGACGTGTTACCTTCCTCTGTAAGCTCTTGAGAGGTTGCTCTTACCTCGTCCCTCTCAATGAAATATCAATGATGGCTGCAACATTGCAACAACTCGAGCCTGCAGATGTGTGGGGGTGGTAAAGCAGGTGGTGGTGCATCTAGCAGCAGCAGCACTTGCTGGCAGGGGCCCCTAATGACTTCATTCCACTAAAAGGCAGCGCTCGCCATCACCTCACACCAATGAAAGTCAAAGTCACAATTCCCTTTGTGGTAATTGCCCTGGGGAGCACGCCCGGCCTCTGCTTAAGCGCTCTCAACCCTTGTTAATATTTCGAGGAAGCTCGAGGTGTCGTAACCACCAATACTTACCTCGTGACGAACAAATCCACAGGAGCCGTAATGAGGGATCGAACCCTCGGTTATCTTCAGATGATTTCGTGGCTTAGCGTACTTTCCGGCCAGTCCTCAACCAGGCTACTCCATTTTGTTATATATCCCCAGGAAGCAGCCCATAACAGCTCTCTAACTCCCAGGTACCTATTTACTGCTAGGTGAACAGACGCATCAGGGTGAAAGAAAATCTGCCCGTTTGTTTCCGCCTCCATCAGGGTTCCAATTCGTATGACCATGTCGTGGTACAGTAGACTAGAGCACACCTGGGATCACCCAGCACACAGGTTCGAACCCTATTTTATTTCCTCTTAACCAATCACAGTTTTCTCTAAAGTCATCTGACGCCATTTGCTTAGTGACGTCACGTGATGCAATGACAAGTGACGTCACGTGATGCAATGACAAGTGACGTCACGTGATGCAATGACAAGTGACGTCACGTCATGCAATGACAAGTGACGTCACGTCATGCAATGACAAGTGACGTCACGTCATGCAATGACAAGTGACGTCACGTCATGCAATGACAAGTGACGTCACGTGATGCAATGACAAGTGACGTCACGTCATGCAATGACAAGTGACGTCACGTCATGCAATGACAAGTGACGTCACGTCATGCAATGACAAGTGACGTCACGTCATGCAATGACAAGTGACGTCACGTCATGCAATGACCAGTGACGTCACGTCATGCAATGACAAGTGACGTCACGTCATGCAATGACAAGTGACGTCACGTCATGCAATGACAAGTGACGTCAAATGATGCAATGACAAGTGAAGTCACGTGATGCAATGACGAGGGACGTCACAATTCAATTGCGAACCATGTTTCCTCACCTTAGATATATATAATAATTATATGAATGAAATCATGCGCACTTAGGAAATTAATCACATCCTAAATTATTATTCCCAAATATGTAGTTATGGTTTAAAAGCCTCGTAAACAGCTGGTAAACTTGTATACTGGAGACCATCAGAGTAAAGATTGTTGGGAGTGTACACTGGCTTGTTAGGAGTTTACACTGGCTTGTTGGGAGTGTACACTGGCTTGTTAGTAGTTTACACTGGCATGTTGGGAGTGTACACTGACTTGTTGTGAGTTTACACTGGCTTGTTGGGAGTTTACACTGGCTTGTTGGGAGTGTACACTGGCTTGTTAGGAGTGTACACTGGCTTGTTGGGAGTGTACACTGACTTGTTGGGAGTTTACACTGGCTTGTTGGGAGTTTACACTGGCTTGTTGGGAGTGTACACTGGCTTGTTATGAGTGTACACTGGCTTGTTGGGAGTGTACACTGGCTTGTTGGGAGTGTACACTGGCTTGTTGGGAGTGTACACTGGTTTGTTAGGAGTGTACACTGGCTTGTTGGGAGTTTACACTGGCTTGTTGGGAGTGTGCATTGGCTTGTTAGGAGTGTACACTGGCTTGTTGGGAGTGTACACTGGCTTGTTAGGAGTGTACACTGGCTTGTTGGGAGTGTACACTGGCTTGTTGGGAGTGTACATTGGCTTGTTGGGAGTGTACACTTTCTTGTTGGGGGTGTACACTGGCTTGTTGGAAGTGTACTCTGGCTTGTTGGAAGTGTACACTGGCTTGTTGGGGGTGTACACTGGCTTGTTGGGAGTGTACACTGGCTTGTTGGGAGTGTACACTGGCTCTTTGGGGGTGTACACTGGCTTCTTGGGGGTGTACACTGGCTTCTTGGGGGTGTACACTGGCTTGTTGGGAGTGTACACTGGCTTGTTGGAAGTGTACATTGGCTTGTTGGGGGTGTACACTGGCTTGTTGGGGGTGTACACTGGCTTGTTGGGAGTGTACACTGGCTTGTTGGAAGTGTACACTGGCTTGTTGGGGGTGTACACTGGCTTCTTGGAAGTGTACACTGGCTTGTTGGGGGTGTACACTGGCTTGTTGGGGGTGTACACTGGCTTCTTTGAAGCGTACACTGGCTTGTTGGGCGTGTACACTGGCTTCTTGGAAGTGTACACTGGCTTGTTGGGGGTGTACACTGGCTTGTTGGGGGTGTACACTGGCTTCTTGGAAGTGTACACTGGCTTCTTGGAAGTGTACACTGGCTTGTTGGGGTGAACACTGGCTTCTTGTAAGTGTACACTGGCTTCTTGGAAGTGTACACTGGCTTGTTGGGGGTGTACACTGGCTTCTTGGAAGTGTACAATGGCTTGTTGGGGGTGTACACTGGCTTGTTAGGGGTGTACACTGGCTTGTTGGGGGTGTACACTGGCTTCTTGGAAGTGTACACTGGCTTCTTGGGGGTCTACACTGGTTCTTGGAAGTGTACACTGGCTTGTTGGGGGTGTACACTGGCTTCTTGGAAGTGTACACTGGCTTGTTGGGGTGTACACTGGCTTGTTAGGGGTGTACACTGGCTTGTTGGGGGTGTACACTGGCTTCTTGGAAGTGTACACTGGCTTCTTGGAAGTGTACACTGGCTTGTTGGGGCTGTACACTGGCTTGTTGGTAGTGTACACTGGCTTGTTGGGGTGTACACTGGCTTGTTGGGGGTGTACACTGGCTTGTTGGAAGTGTACACTGGCTTGTTGGAAGTGTACACTGGCTACTTGAGGGTGTACACTGGCTTGTTGGAAGTGTACACTGGCTTGTTGGGTGTGTACACTGGCTTGTTGGGGGTGTACACTGGCTTGTTGGAAGTGTACACTGGCATCTTGGAAGTGTACTCTGGCTTGTTGGGGGTGTAACACTGGATTCTTGGGAAGTGTACACTGGCTTCTTGGAAGTGTACACTGGCTTGTGGGGGTGTACACTGGCTTCTTGGAAGTGTACACTGGCTTGTTGGGGGTGTACCGGCTTGTTGGGGGTGTACACTGGCTTGTTGGAAGTATACACTGGCTTGTTNCCGCACTCATCCTGTGAGTGGACACACCGCCATAGTGACAGTATTGGGCAGCGCCACTCATCCTGTGAGTGGACACACCGCCATAGTGACAGTATGGGCAGCGCCACTCATCCTGTGAGTGGACACACCGCCATAGTGACAGTATTGGGCAGCGCCACTCATCCTGTGAGTGGACACACCGCCATAGTGACAGTATTGGGCAGCGCCACTCATCCTGTGAGTGGACACACCGCCATAGTGACAGTATTGGGCAGCGTCACTCATCCTGTGAGTGGACACACCGCCATAGTGACAGTATTGGGCAGCCCACTCATCCTGTGAGTGGACACACCGCCATAGTGACAGTATGGGCAGCGCCACTCATCCTGTGAGTGGACACACCGCCATAGTGACAGTATTGGGCAGCGCCACTCATCTGTGAGTGGACACACCGCCATAGTGACAGTATTGGGCAGCGCCACTCATCCTGTGAGTGGACACACCGCCATAGTGACAGTATTGGGCAGCGCCACTCATCCTGTGAGTGGACACACCGCCATAGTGACAGTATTGGGCAGCGCCACTCATCCTGTGAGTGGACACACCGCCATAGTGACAGTATTGGGCAGCGCCACTCATCCTGTGAGTGGACACACCGCCATAGTGACAGTATTGGGCAGCGCCACTCATCCTGTGAGTGGACACACGCCATAGTGACAGTATTGGGCAGCGCCACTCATCCTGTGAGTGGACACACCGCCATAGTGACAGTATTGGGCAGCGCCACTCATCCTGTGAGTGGACACACCGCCATAGTGACAGTATTGGGCAGCGCACACTCATCCTGTGAGTGGACACACCGCCATAGTGACAGTATTGGGCAGCGCCACTCATCCTGTGAGTGGACACACCGCCATAGTGACAGTATTGGGCAGCACCACTCATCCTGTGAGTGGACACACCGCCATAGTGACCGTATTGGGCAGCGCCACTCATCCTGTGAGTGGACACACCGCCATAGTGACAGTATTGGGCAGCGTCACTCATCCTGTGAGTGGACACACCGCCATAGTGACAGTATTGGGCAGCACCACTCATCCTGTGAGTGGACACACCGCCATAGTGACAGTATTTGGCAGCGCCACTCATCCTGTGAGTGGACACACCGCCATAATGACAGTATTGGACAGCGTCACTCATCCTGTGAGTGGACACACCGCCATAGTGACAGTATTGGGCAGCACCACTCATCCTTGTGAGTGGACACACCGCCATAGTGACAGTATTGGGCAGCACCACTCATCTTGTGAGTGGACACACCGCCATAGTGACAGTATTGGGCAGCGTCACTCATCCTGTGAGTGGACACACCGCCATAGTGACAGTATTGGGCAGCGCCACTCATCCTGTGAGTGGACACACCGCCATAGTGACAGTATTGGGCAGCGCCACTCATCCTGTGAGTGGACACACCGCCATAGTGACAGTATTGGGCAGCGCCACTCATCCTGTGAGTGGACACACCGCCATAGTGACAGTATTGGGCAGCGCCACTCATCCTGTGAGTGGACACACCGCCATAGTGACAGTATTGGGCAGCGTCACTCATCCTGTGAGTGGACACACCGCCATAGTGACAGTATTGGGCAGCGCCACTCATCCTGTGAGTGGACACACCGCCATAGTGACAGTATTGGGCAGCGCCACTCATCCTGTGAGTGGACACACCGCCATAGTGACAGTATTGGGCAGCGCCACTCATCCTGTGAGTGGACACACCGCCATAGTGACAGTATTGGGCAGCGTCACTCATCCTGTGAGTGGACACACCGCCATAGTGACAGTATTGGGCAGCGCCACTCATCCTGTGAGTGGACACACCGCCATAGTGACAGTATTGGGCAGCGTCACTCATCCTGTGAGTGGACACACCGCCATAGTGACAGTATTGGGCAGCCCCACTCATCCTGTGAGTGGACACACCGCCATAGTGACAGTATTCACAAACAGAGTGGTAGACGGTTGGAACAAGCTAAGTGAGAAGGTGGTGGAGGTCAAAACCATCAGTAATTTCAAAACATTATACGATAAAGAGTCCTGGGAAGACGGGACACCACAAGTGTAGCTCTCTCTCAGTTGCAATATGTCTAAAGTAGAGTGAAATCTAAGTAAACTCCATCAGTTTACTGCGGCGAACTTGCGGCCTGACCCACTTTACTATATATATATATATATATATATATATATATATATATATATATATATATATATATATATATAATATATATATATATATATAGGGAGTACCACCTCTGGCTGGAAGAAGGGGGACCCATAGCCTCGGAGGAAATCACACATAACGCATTGGAGGGAATGTGGGTCCCCTCCAATACAGTTTCTGTGTGCTTTTCTCCTACCACCCCCTTCCTTTTTTTTTATGCTTTATTGTGTATTTGAAGGTTACAAAACATACAAGACAAATGCCTAAAGGTTATGTATCTCTTGAAGCTCCTCCGCTTCTCCGCTTGAAGCTCCTGAAGCTCCTCCTGAAGCTATATATATATATATATATATATATATATATATATATATATATATATATATATATATATATATACACACACACAGAGGGCAGACACACACGAATGAACCCCCAACAACCTAGACAGACCAGTGACCAGCTGGCTGACACCACTGAACTCTCGTCCTCTGCTGAGCAACCCACTCTCTCTCCTGTTGAACAACCCACTCTCCTGTTGAACAACCACTCTCCTGCTGAACAACCCACTCTCTCTCCTGTTGAACAACCCACTCTCTCCTGCTGAACAACCCACTACCTCTCCTGCTGAACAACCCACTCTCCTGCTGAACAACCCACTCTCTCCTGAACAACCCACTCTCTCTCCTGCTGAACAACCCACACTCTCCAGCTGAACAACCCACACTCTCCTGCTGAACAACCCACTCTCTCCTGCTGAACAACCCACTCTCTCCTGCTGAACAACCCACTCTCCTGCTGAACAACCCACTCTCTCCTGGTTGATACCTGGTTGATGGGGTTCTGGGAGTTTTTCTACTCCCCAAGCCCGGCCCGAGGCCAGGCTCGACTTGTGAGAGTTTGATCCACCAGGCTGTTGCTTGGAGCGGCCCGCAGAGCCACATACCCACCACAGCCCGGCTGATCCGGGACTTCTCTTAGGAAACAGTCCAGTTTTCTCTTGAAGATGTCCACGGTTGTTCCGGCAATATTTCTTATAGTCGCTGGGAGGACGTTGAACAACCGCGGACCTCTGATGATGTCCTGCTGAACAACCCACTCTCTCCTGCTGAACAACCCACTCTCCTGCTGAACAACCCACTCTCCTGCTGAATAACCCACTCTCCTGCTGAACAACCCACTCTCTCCTGCTGAACAACCCACTCTCCTGCTGAACAACCCACTCTCCTGCTGAACAACCCACTCTCTCTCCTGCTGAACAACCCACTCTCTCTCCTGCTGAACAACCCACTCTCTCTCCTGCTGAACAACCTACTCTCTCTCCTCCTGAACAACCTACTCTCTCTCCTGCTGAACAACCCACTCTCCTGCTGAACAACCCACTCTCTCTCCTGCTGAACAACCCACTCTCTCTCCTGCTGAACAACCCACTCTCTCTCCTGCTGAACAACCTACTCTCTCTCCTGCTGAACAACCCACTCTCTCTCCTGCTGAACAACCCACTCTCTCTCCTGCTGAACAACCCACTCTCTCTCCTGCTGAACAACCCACTCTCTCTCCTGCTGAACAACCCACTCTCTCTCCTGAACAACCCACTCTCTCTCCTGCTGAACAACCCACTCTCTCCTGCTGAACAACCCACTCTCTCTCCTGCTGAACAACCCACTCTCTCTCCTGCTGAACAACCCACTCTCTCTCCTGCTGAACAACCCACTCTCCTGCTGAACAACCCACTCCTGCTGAACAACCCACTCCTGCTGAACAACCTACTCCTTCTGAACAACCCACTCTCCTGCTGAACAACCCACTCCTGCTGAACAACCCACTCCTGCTGAACAACCCACTCTCCTGCTGAACAACCCACTCTCCTGCTGAACAACCCACTCCTGCTGATCAACCCACTCTCCTGCTGATCAACCCACTCTCCTGCTGAACAACCCACTCTCCTGCTGAACAACCCACTCTCCTGCTGAACAACCCACTCTTGCTGAACAACCCACTCTCCTGCTGAACAACCCACTCCTACTGAACAACCCACTCCTGCTGAACAACCCACTCTCCTGCTGAACAACCCACTCTCCTGCTGAACAACCCACTCTCCTGCTGAACAACCCATTCTCCTGCTGAACAACCCATTCTCCAGCTGAACAACCCACTCTCCTGCTGAACAACCCACTCTCCTGCTGAACAACCCACTCTCCTGCTGAACAACCCACTCCTCTGCTGAACAACCCACTCTCCTGCTGAACAACCCACTCTCCTGCTGAACAACCCACTCCTGCTGAACAACCA
>WNGS01001578.1:0-11313 GCA_020271785.1 Procambarus virginalis
AGAAGCAGGCTACACCCCGGGTGTATATACACCAAGAAGCGGCTACACCCTGGGTGTATATACACCAAGAAGCAGGCCACACCCTGGGTGTATATACACCAAGAAGCAGGCTACACCTGGGTGTATATACACCAGGAAGCAGGCTACACCCTGGGTGTATATACACCAAGAAGCAGGCTACACCATGGGTGTATATACACCAAGAAGCAGGCTACATCCCTGGGTGTATATGTTCACACGGGTGTATATACACAGAAAGGCTACACACCAAGAAGCAGGCTACACCCTGGCTACACCCTGGGTGTATATACACCAAGAAGCGGGCTACACCCTGGGTGTATATACACCAAGAAGCAGGCTACACCCTGGGTGTATATACACCACAGAAGCAGGGCTACACCCTGGGTGTATATACACCAAGAAGCGGGCTACACCCTAGGGTACACCTGGGTGTATATACACCAAGAAGCGGGCTACACCCTGGGTGTATATACACCAAGAAGAGAGGCTACACCCTGGGTGTATATACACCAAGAAGCGGGCTACACCCCGGGTTTATATACACAAGAAGCGGGCTACACCCTGAGTGTATGTACACCAAGAAGCGGGCTACACCCCGGGTGTATATACACCAAGAAGCGGGCTACACCCTGGGTGTACATACACCCAGAAGCGGGCTACACCCTGGGTGTACATACACCAAGAAGCGGGCTACACCCTGGGTGTACATACACCAAGAAGCGGCTACACCCTGGGTGTACATACACAAGAAGCGGGCTACACCCTGGGTGTACATACACCAAGAAGCGGCGGCTACACCCTGGGTGTATATACACCAAGAAGCGGGCTACACCCTGGGTGTACATACACCAAGAAGCGGGCTACACCCTGGGTGTAGGAGCAGGAGAAAGGTTGTCAGTCCGAGACTCAGACATCAAGGACACGGCCGCCACGTGTGGACGCGCTACAGTTCCCCACAGTGGGGTCCAAAACCTGTCACAGCGCGAACCTTGTCACGTCATAGTGACGTCACACATAGAGGACAACCCCTATTCAAAACTGAAAATACAATATATTTTGTCCTTTGTTCGGGTTCGTTAAGGTGTTTGGGTCATTATGGGGTTAGGTTGGGTTAGAATGATTGTTATGTTGGGTGAGAATAGGTTAGCTTCCTATTGTTTTAAAGAGGACCAATGACGTAGAGAGTTGCATACTTTTATCAGGTTTTAGACCGTTTTCGTTCCGCAGACATTGAGTCTCGCGTCCATCCATCAGCCTATCCTTAATCCTCCTCGATTTGCGCCCCATCCACGTCCAGCCAAAGACGCATTAGTGGAGTTACGGGACGCACTTTTCTGGACGTTTCCTGGAACTAATGTACTCACCTAGATGTGCTTGTGAAGGTTGAGCCTCGGCTCTTTGGTCCCGCCTCTCAACTGTCCATTGGGCTTGATTGTAAGTGGTTAAGTAAATGTTTCATGAATCCTGTACCCTCACCCCACAAGTGGGGGCAGGGTACAGTACCCTCACCCCACAAGTGGTGGCAGGGTACAGTACCCTCACCCCACAAGTGGTGGCAGGTACAGTACCCTCACCCCACAAGTGGTGGCAGGGTACAGTACCCTCACCCTACAAGTGGAGGCAGGGTACAGTACCCTCACCCCACAATTGGAGGCAGGTTACAGTACCCTCACCCCACAAGTGGAGGCAGGGTACAGTACCCTCACCCCACAAGTGGTGGCAGGTACAGTACCCTCACCCCACAAGTGGTGGCAGGGTACAGTACCCTCACCCCACAAGTGGGGGCAGGGTACAGTACCCTCACCCCACAAGTGGTGGCAGGGTACAGTACCCTCACCCCACAAGTGGTGGCAGGTACACTACCCTCACCCCACAAGTGGTGGCAGGGTACAGTACCCTCACCCCACAAGTGGTGGCAGGTACAGTACCCTCACCCCACAAGTGGTGGCAGGGTACAGTACCCTCACCCCACAAGTGGAGGCAGGTACAGTACCCTCACCCCACAAGTGGTGGCAGGGTACAGTACCCTCACCCCACAAGTGGAGGCAGGTACAGTACCCTCACCCCACAAGTGGTGGCAGGTACAGTACCCTCACCCCACAAGTGGTGGCAGGGTACGGTACCCTCACCCCACAAGTGGTGGCAGGGTACAGTACCCTCACCCCACAAGTGGGGGCAGGGTACAGTACCCTCACCCTACAAGTGGTGGCAGGGTACAGTACCCTCACCCCACAAGTGGTGGCAGGTACAGTACCCTCACCCCACAAGTGGTGGCAGGTACAGTACCCTCACCCCACAAGTGGTGGCAGGGTACAGTACCCTCACCCCACAAGTGGAGGCAGGGTACAGTACCCTCACCCCACAAGTGGGGGCAGGGTACAGTACCCTCACCCTACAAGTGGTGGCAGGGTACAGTACCCTCACCCCACAAGTGGTGGCAGGGTACAGTACCCTCACCCCACAAGTGGTGGCAGGGTACAGTACCCTCACCCTACAAGTGGTGGCAGGGTACAGTACCCTCACCCCACAAGTGGTGGCAGGGTACAGTACCCTCACCCTACAAGTGGTGGCAGGGTACAGTACCCTCACCCCACAAGTGGTGGCAGGGTACAGTACCCTCACCCCACAAGTGGTGGCAGGGTACAGTACCCTCACCCCACAAGTGGAGGCAGGGTACAGTACCCTCACCCCACAAGTGGGGGCAGGGTACAGTACCCTCACCCTACAAGTGGTGGCAGGGTACAGTACCCTCACCCCACAAGTGGTGGCAGGGTACAGTACCCTCACCCCACAAGTGGTGGCAGGGTACAGTACCCTCACCCCACAAGTGGTGGCAGGGTACAGTACCCTCACCCTACAAGTGGTGGCAGGGTACAGTACCCTCACCCCACAAGTGGTGGCAGGGTACAGTACCCTCACCCTACAAGTGGTGGCAGGGTACAGTACCCTCACCCCACAAGTGGTGGCAGGGTACAGTACCCTCACCCCACAAGTGGTGGCAGGTACAGTACCCTCACCCCACAAGTGGTGGCAGGGTACAGTACCCTCACCCCACAAGTGGTGGCAGGGTACAGTACCCTCACCCCACAAGTGGTGGCAGGGTACAGTACCCTCACCCCACAAGTGGTGGCAGGGTACAGTACCCTCACCCCACAAGTGGTGGCAGGGTACAGTACCCTCACCCCACAAGTGGTGGCAGGGTACAGTACCCTCACCCCACAAGTGGTGGCAGGGTACAGTACCCTCACCCCACAAGTGGTGGCAGGGTACAGTACCCTCACCCCACAAGTGGTGGCAGGGTACAGTACCCTCACCCTACAAGTGGTGGCAGGGTACAGTACCCTCACCCCACAAGTGGTGGCAGGGTACAGTACCCTCACCCCACAAGTGGTGGCAGGTACAGTACCCTCACCCCACAAGTGGTGGCAGGGTACAGTACCCTCACCCCACAAGTGGTGGCAGGGTACAGTACCCTCACCCCACAAGTGGTGGCAGGGTACAGTACCCTCACCCTACAAGTGGTGGCAGGGTACAGTACCCTCACCCTACAAGCCAAGCTGACAGAGAGCGCTTGTCAGAATACCTCCATGACAAAGTGCAGATATTGCGTACCATGCTATCCTGTTATCTATGCATCTTATGCGGCTACATATACATGTTATCCGGTTATGTATACATGTTATGTATCCATGAATACATATACGTGCCAAGCTGTCAGCCTCAACACAATACACGTAACTCAATCACAGATAAATATAGAAAAGTTTATACAAAAAACACATTTTCAGTTTTCTGTAAATAATTCTATGCCCTTAATATTATATATATATATATATATATATATTATATATATATATATATATATATATATATATATATATATATATATGTCTCATTAAATATGACCGCATATTCTGTATTTACTATCTTCTGATTTAGGGCTTCTATCCCTCTAACTATTTTCTTAGCATCAGGGCTTAGCTGAAAGAGGAGTTCCAAAACTCATTTTCGTAATTTCCGGGTGAAGAAAAGAGGTAAATTACTATAGAATGTATTACACTTATTTATACAATTTGCACAACGTATCGAACCTCCATGGTTCATTCTCAAGTGAAGAAATTTTACAATGTGGTTGATTTTATACCCGCACTGGGTCAGGTGATAAGACAATAAAGGTGAAAACATGGGGGATACATAAGGGATAAATGGGGGATGAAGCACATAAGAACATAAGAATAGAGGTAACCGCAGAAGGCCTATTGGCCCATACGAGGCAGCTGGCATCTACATACAAAGATTAATCCAGTGTAATTGGCCTGTTATGTTGAACATTGTCTTCTGTGTTGGCATCGTTATGTTCTAGTCTTGTCCTTACTCTCATTGTGGGAAGAGTAAATAGTTCCGTGATTTGGGTGTTCATGGTAGGTTGTTCTGTTCTTATGTGAATTGCTTCAAGAATTTGTAATCTTCTTGCATCTTGGGTTTTGTCTATTGTACAGGTATTGTTGTTCAACATTTCTCTTGTTAGGGTGATGTCATGGGCTTGTCTCATGTGATTCCTAGGGACACCGGATTGAAGATGGCATGTCAAACGCCTCGTCAGCTTGGTCAACGTCATACCTATGTACTTAGATTGAAGGTTACATCCTTGGTGGGGGCAAGTGTACATGTATACAACGCTTGACTGCTGTAGAGGGTTCTCCGTCGGCTTCGGCCTGTTTTTGATAAGGAGTTCGGAAGTCTTCTTGGTTTTATAGAATATTATCAGGTTTATGTTTTGGTTAGGAGTAGTGCTTTTTACTCCTTTACGGATTATTTCTTTCATTATTCTTTCCTCTTTTATATGTTCACTGTGCATGGTTGATTTGTAATATAATTTTAGTGGAGGTATTGTGGTTTCTGTTCTAGGTTCTGGATTATACCAACGGTCCAAGTGTCTTCTTATAGCAGCGTTTATTTCCGCGTTGCTATATCCGTTGTTCACCAATACCTGAGTTACTCTTTCAAACTCTCTACTCTGATGCTAAGAAAATAGTTAGAGGGATAGAAGCCTTAAATCAGAAGATAGTAAATACCGAATATGCGGTCATATTCAATGAGACATGTTTAAAAGAAAACCTGCTGCCAGTATACACCATATATATATATATATATATATATATATATATTATATATATATATATATATATATATATATATATATATATATATATATTATATAATATTAAGAGTATATAATTATTCACAGCAAGACTAAGATGTGTCAGGTAACCTAGGTAACAGAGCACTAGATGTGTGCTCCTAGGTAAAGGAGCATCAGGGTGAAAAGAAACATTTTGCCCATTTGTCTCCGCCTCCACCGGGGATCGAACCCGGAACCTCAGGACTCCGAAGCGCTGTCCACCTAGCTGTCAGGCGCCCCAAGAAGCATATAACCTGCTCACACAACCAGACCATCACCAGAGTAATTTTAACACGCGACACTGAAATAATTGACAGGTATAATGACATCAAAAGACTCGACATCAGCGAGGCACTACACATCAAAAGTCCAGACCAGCAATCAACAACCAGTTAACACATAATTACATTCTACCTTCTTTAAGACCCCGAGCCAACACAGAGACAATGACCCCGCCTTTAGGAACATAAGCTCCTTAAGTTGATGTATGTCATACAATACCAATATCTACTATGCTATGCAACTCATCCACTTGTTGTGTACCACATCACTCAAAGAGAATATACGCCTGTGAAAAAGCGCGGTAAATTAGTCTTTGAGAACGTAAGGAGTGACCTTGCGGAACGCAATCCTAGGAATCAGACCAAAAATAAAAGCATGAAAATGAACTTTGGAGAGTTAATTTTTCAACTTTCTCTATTGTGAAGAAAACCTAATAAATATTGAGAAGATTCGTGTTAGAATCACTAATCTTACCCGTTCGGTCGTATTCAACAACATATGTTTACAAGAAAGACTGCTACCAAAATATACTAATATATATATATTGGTGGGCAGAGCTGTGTCTGGTTAAGTGCCCGCGGCCACACCCACCGTAACACAGTGCCAACAGTGCCCAACAGTGCCCAACAGTGCCCAACAGTGCCCTCCACCCCACCGTGTGAACCACCTCACTCACCATGACGAACACGATTGGGCACGAAATGCTTAGCTTAATAGTGGCTTCATAGTGTAACCTCTATCCCTACTACCTTGTACACACAGTCTTTTGAATAAACAGTGTAGTGTATTGTCTTGTTTTGTATTGTATTTATTGTATTGTATTGTATTGTATTGTATTGTGTTGTATTGGTAGTGCGAAAGACAGAGAGAGAGGGGGGGGGGGGGAGAGTGTAATTAAACGTCACTTCAAGAAAACCAAGTCATATAAACACAATTGTTATATAAACATAATAATTACACAATTATCATAACAAACAATGTTTAAGGTCAACCACAACTGTGTTAAATTATATTACATCTATTAACAAATATACCAAACCAAATATATAAATATATAAATATATAAATCCAATATATGTAATATATATATATATATGTATATATATGTATATATAATATATGTAATATATGTATATATATATATATATATATATATATATATATATATATATATATATATATATGTATATATATACATATATATATATATGTATAATATATATATTATATATATATAATATGTATATGACTCCATCTGAAGATGTATTATATACGAAAGTACTTAAGGAAATTCCTGTTTCAATTTTCCTCCGTGGTCTGACACTGTCATATTTTTAATCACGTGTTTATTTTCGTGATATACACACATAACATATATAATATATAATATATATAATATATATAATATATATAATATATATAATATATAATATATATAATACATATATAATATATATAATATATGTATAAATAAATAAGGCATTAATTAAATTATACTTTAAAAATGCCTTCAACCAGGTAAAAGGGATGTGGTACTGGAAGCAGTCGAACCAGCTTTCCTTGTCTACTTCCTTTCGTTTCAGCTGGGTACAGTAGGGAATCGACACTGTNTCTGGCCCCAGGTTCGTAAGTGCTGGCGTAACTGCTTCGTGAATCTGGCCCCAGGTTCGTAGTGCTGGCGTAACTGCTTCGTGAATTTGGCCCCAGTTTCGTAAGTGCTGGCGTAACTGCTTCGTGAATCTGGCCCCAGGTTCGTAAGTGCTGCGTAACTGCTTCGTGAATCTGGCCCCAGGTTCGTAAGTGCTGGCGTAACTGCTTCGTGAATCTGGCCCCAGGTTCGTAAGTGCTGGCGTAACTGCTTCGTGAATCTGGCCCCAGGTTCGTAAGTGCTGGCGTAACAGCTTCGTGACTCTGGCCCCAGGTTCTGAGTGAAGTCCTACTCGAGATCTTGAGGTTATCTTGACATGGTTTCGGGCTCAGCGTCCCCGCGGCCCGGTCGTCGACCAGGCCTTCTTTTTGTTACACACCCCCCTCCAGGAAGCAGCCCGTAGCAGCTGTCTAACTCCCAGGTACCTATTTACTGCTAGGTGAACAGGACATCAGGATGAAAGAAACTCTGCCCATTTGTTTTCGCCTCCACCGGGGTCAAACCCGGAAACTGAGACTACGAACGCGGAGCGCTGTCCACTCAGCCACCAGTTTCTTATAACCCGCTTCTTAAATAGAGGAGCTTAGGGCCCGCACAGTGGCCAGCCAGAGCTTAGGGCCCGCACAGTGGGCCAGTCCAGAGGCTTAGGGCCCGCACAGTGGACCAGCCAGAGGCTTAGGGCCGCACAGTGGGCCAGCCAGAGGCTTAGGGCCCGCACAGTTGGCCAGCCAGAGGCTTAGGGCCCGCACAGTGGGCCAGCCAGAGGCTTAGGGCCCGCACAGTGGCCAGCCAGAGGCTTAGGGCCCGCCAGTGGGCCAGCCAGAGGCTTAGGGCCCGCACAGTTGGCCAGCCAGAGGCTTAGGGCCCGCACAGTGGGCCAGCCAGAGGCTTAGGGCCCGCACAGTGGGCCAGCCAGAGGCTTAGGGCCCGCACAGTGGGCCAGCCAGAGGCTTAGGGCCCGCACAGTGGTCCAGCCAGAGACTTAGGGCCGCACAGTGGGCCAGCCAGAGGCTTAGGGCCCGCACAGTGGGCCAGCCAGAGGCTTAGGGCCCGCACAGTGGGCCAGCCAGAGACTTAGGGCCCGCACAGTGGGCCAGCCAGAGACTTAGGGCCCGCACAGTGGTCCAGCCAGAGGCTTAGGGCCCGCACAGTGGGCCAGCCAGAGGCTTAGGGCCCGCACAGTGGGCCAGCCAGAGACTTAGGGCCCGCACAGTGGTCCAGCCAGAGGCTTAGGGCCCGCACAGTGGGCCAGCCAGAGGCTTAGGGCCCGCACAGTGGACCAGCCAGAGGCTTAGGGCCCGCACAGTGGTCCAGCCAGAGGCTTAGGGCCCGCACAGTGGCGCCAGCCAGAGGCTTAGGGCCCGCACAGTGGGCCAGCCAGAGGCTTAGGGCCCGCACAGTGGGCCAGCCAGAGGCTTAGGGCCCGCACAGTGGGCCAGCCAGAGACTTAGGGCCCGCACAGTGGACCAGCCAGAGGCTTAGGGCCCGCACAGTGGACCAGCCAGAGGCTTAGGGCCCGCACAGTGGGCCAGCCAGAGGCTTAGGGCCCGCACAGTGGTCCAGCCAGAGGCTTAGGGCCCGCACAGTGGGCCAGCCAGAGGCTTAGGCCCGCACAGTGGGCCAGCCAGAGGCTTAGGGCCCGCACAGTGGACCAGCCAGAGGCTTAGGGCCCGCACAGTGGGCCAGCCAGAGGCTTAGGGCCCGCACAGTGGGCCAGCCAGAGGCTTAGGGCCCGCACAGTGGACCAGCCAGAGGCTTAGGGCCCGCACAGTGGGCCAGCCAGAGGCTTAAGGCCCGCACAGTGTGCCAGCCAGAGGCTTAGGGCCCGCACAGTGTGCCAGCCAGAGACTTAGGGCCCGCACAGTGGGCCAGCCAGAGGCTTAGGGCCCGCACAGTGGACCAGCCAGAGACTTAGGGCCCGCACAGTGGTCCAGCCAGAGGCTTAGGGCCCGCACAGTGGACCAGCCAGAGGCTTAGGGCCCGCACAGTGGGCCAGCCAGAGACTTAGGGCCCGCACAGTGGGCCAGCCAGAGACTTAGGGCCCGAACAGTGGGCCAGCCAGAGGCTTAGGGCCCACACAGTGGACCAGCCAGAGACTTAGGGCCCGCACAGTGGGCCAGCCAGAGGATTAGGGCCCACACAGACGGCCAGCCAGAGACTTAGGGCCCGCGCAGTGGGCCAGCCAGAGGCTTAGGGCCCGCACAGTGGGCCAGCCAGAGGCTTAGGGCCGCACAGTGGACCAGCCAAAGGCTTAGGGCCCGCACAGTGGGCCAGCCAGAGGCTTAGGGCCCGCACAGTGGACCAGCCAGAGGCTTAGGGCCCGCACAGTGGACCAGCCAGAGGCTTAGGGCCCGCACAGTGGGCTAGCCAGAGACTTAGGGCCCGCACAGTGGGCCAGCCAGAGGCTTAGGGCCCGCACAGTGGCCCAGCCAGAGACTTAGGGCCCGCACAGTGGACCAGCCAGAGGCTTAGGGCCCGCCCAGTGGACCAGCCAGAGGCTTAGGGCCCGCACAGTGGACCAGCCAGAGGCTTAGGGCCCGCACAGTGGACCAGCCAGAGGCTTAGGGCCCGCACAGTGGACCAGCCAGAGGCTTAGGGCCCGCACAGTGGACCAGCCAGAGGCTTAGGGCCCGCACAGTGGACCAGCCAGAGGCTTAGGGCCCGCACAGTGGACCAGCCAGAGGCTTAGGGGCCGCACAGTGGACCAGCCAGAGGCTTAGGGCCCGCACAGTGGACCAGCCAGAGACTTAGGGCCCGCACAGTGGACCAGCCAGAGGCTTAGGGCCCGCACAGTGGGCCAGCCAGAGACTTAGGGCCCGCACAGTGGGCCAGCCAGAGGCTTAGGGCCCGCACAGTGGGCCAGCCAGAGGCTTAGGGCCCGCACAGTGGGCCAGCCAGAGACTTAGGGCCCGCACAGTGGGCCAGCCAGAGGCTTAGGGCCCGCACAGTGGGCCAGCCAGAGGCTTAGGGCCCGCACAGTGGGCCAGCCAGAGACTTAGGGCCCGCACAGTGGGCCAGCCAGAGGCTTAGGGCCCGCACAGTGGGCCAGCCAGAGGCTTAGGGCCCGCACAGTGGGCCAGCCAGAGGCTTAGGGCCCGCACAGTGGGCCAGCCAGAGGCTTAGGGCCCGCACAGTGGACCAGCCAGAGGCTTAGGGCCCGCGCAGGAACATCCCTATGATAAGTGGCGGCTGTATACCATTATACACCCCGTGTATGTGTGTGTATATCAGTGTATGTGGTGCTAGGAGAGGTGTATGTCATTTAACACCCAAATACACTGGCATGCAAATCACACGCCGACGCTGATTGGTCGTGGCATTCCAAGAAGGTGATTGGTATTCCTAGGAGCCAATGAGGGGTTGTCACTACGTAGTGACTGTGGCTCACTGACTTCCTTATCTTATTGACCAAGGTCAGGATCTGTCAAACATTTACATGTCCGCTGGCGAAACCTCTACATCTTTCCTCGCTCATGGATGATCTGTTGGCCTTTATGAAATAGTTTCTGAGCTCGGAAGCACAACGAGAGGGTTCTGCGGGACCAAAGAGACAAAACTCAACCCACGCAAGCACAATTAGGTGAGTACACAGCCTGTCCTCGTAAAAATGGCCAAAGTCCATTCCATGCAGCGGCCAAACCCCCTGTTTATGAATGATAAAAGGTTTACACACGACTCACAACTGATGACGTCCGAACACTTCCGGAACAAGTGCTTCGCTCACCTCCTCTGTTCGAACCACAACGCTGTAAATGCTTCACCTAATTACTTCAAATACGACTAATTACCAACAGAACCTAAACACCTAACCTAACCTTCCTCAAACTATACATACAATTTTCATGTATAATTATATTAATTTATATATGAGAACATTTTTATGTATAATAATATTAATTTATATATAAGAACATTTTTATGTATAATAATATTAATTTATATATGAGAACATTTTTATGTATAATAATTAATTTATATATGAGAACATTTTTATGTAAATAATATTAATTTATATATGAGAACATTTTTATGTATAATAATATTAATTTATATATAAGAACAAACCTATCAGTCCCTAAATATGCACAATATGCTAATATATAACAATATTAATTTATATTTGAGAAATTATGAAAAAAACAGCATGTTTAAAATTGTTGAGTGCATCTTTGGGGTCGAC
>WNGS01001580.1:39963-53973 GCA_020271785.1 Procambarus virginalis
GGATATTTCAAAATTTTGTATAAAATCTATATTGTTTAATAAACCTGAAAAAGAAATTCGTGATATTTAAAACTTGTTCATAGCAAATGAGATTGAAATTTTCATCCTAAAATTCTAAGCATTTTAAACATACGAGGAGAATTAAGTCGGGGGAGGGAGTTGGGTATTGTAACAGCTCCATAAGTGTAATTATGAACTGTTTATGACAGTAAGAAAGTGTACTTATTACACTTAGTATTAAATCGTACTGTCAGTTCGAGGACAGGTTGGAGCGCCTTTGTTCTTTACTACCAACTCAGCTTGCATTGTGGATGCCCAGTTACTAATTCTTATATTCCTTTGAATTCTGCTGCCATCGGTCAGATGAGCAATAACAGCACTTCCTGCTATCCCTGTAGCTTTATTGAGTGATCCGTCAGTGTATATGGTCTGTGCTATGTTATTTAGGTTGTATATTATGAATGTATTCTATGGTGCTTAATGTAGTAGCAAGCTGAGCATGAGGGTTGTTTGTGATTAGTTTCTTGTGGGATATGCAGGCATCAGGATGTCAAAAGGTACTATCTGCCTTGGTGGAAGGAAGTTCTGTACTCTTTCATCTGTATCTATATATATATCGTGCAGTCCCATCAATTTAATATGAATGGTTGCTTTTTGAATCCCTTTAGACTCGTGGGTTTCATTTGATATGTGTTCTCAAAGTTCAACTAACACAATGTTGCTTTTGTTATCACGCAGAAGCATTAGTTCCATCATATGATTAATTTCAAATATCCTATCTCGAATGCTAAGTATATTTAGTTATTTCCGCATGTTGAGAACTTTGGTAGTTATAGGACAGCCAAGTATAATTCTGAGTGCTTCATGTTGCCTTTTTCCAGTCTATCAATATTTTACATTTAACAGACTAAAGCTGGTGCATGATTGTCTATCAGAGACTGTATATATGCTAAAAGCATTATTTTTGTTATTCGAGTATTAACACACCGTATTTAGGGTTGTACCCAACTACAGTTCTGAGAACCTTGAATCTGTCTCTACATTGTTGATGTAACTTTTTGACTGCAGTTGAGGTACAAGGGACAGAGACACCAAGGTATTTGAAAGAAGAGACATAGTCTATTGGTATGTTATCTATCTCAAGTTTTCGTGGTCCACTTTTGTGGTTGCAAATTTGTCTGTTAAACACCTTACTTTTATCAGCGTTGATTGCAAGAACAAGGATCTTATAGCGCGTTGATCACAAGCTGTACGTATACAATTTATGATTGATTGCATTTCGCGGTGGGTTTTAGTATGTACAAGATGTCATCTGCATAGCTGATAGTGATTGTTTGCCGGACTAGTTGGGATTGATTTTAGTAAGGCATTAATTAGAACATTAAACAAGGTAGGACTTAGTACTCCTCCTTGTGGGGTGCCTAGTTACATTAATTTAGTTTCACTTTTGTAGCCTTGGAACAGAGCAGAGGACTTCCGGTTGGTAAGATAGCCTGTATGCATTGTAATAATTGTCCACCTATATCCATTCTCGCTAATTCATACATAATCACTTCCCTATTAGCAATATCAAAGGCATTTTTTAATAAAAAATTGTTGTGTACTTGAGACTTTTATCTCCATGAACAGTGAGAAAGGTTGTGATAGAGTTGTGTACACTTTTACCATGTGTGAACCCATTGATATCAGGTGACATGACCTCTTTAACTCTAAGCAATAATCTATTAAGCACCATTCTCTCAAAGGTTTTACACATGCAACTGGTCAGTGAGATGGGACGAAAAGCATCAGATTAGCCAGGCTTTGGTACAGGTACCGTGAGACTGCTGGTCCATAAAACTAGCAACTGGCTAGTGACATATCTCGCATTAAACAATTCTAATAATGGATTACCGGGTACACGATATAGGAGTCTTAGAATATCATAGGTGATACCGTCCTCACCAGGAGCAGTGCTACTGCCACTGGAGAGGGCTGCATCCAATTCATAATCTATATATAGAACATCACATTCACCATGCTGCTTGCTCAACATTAAATTTATGAGAGCATTTCTGTCTGTGTACCTCGCCTGCAATTTCTCCCTAGGTGCTAGCTGGTAACATTCCAAAGCTGGAAACCTGAGCCCATGTTGTAATTAACTGATTAGCTTTCTGTAGCGTGTTTGGATGTGAAACGTGTCTATGATTTTTACTATAATAATTTAGTTTACGCCTTTCCAGGCTTTGCCTATGGGATTATGCAGGTTAAGTCCACTAACAAAACCCTCCCATTCATTTTGTCTGAGTTGAGTCATTCTCTCCCTTGCCGCGGCAAGCGCGGCCTGAAACAGTTTTAACATTTGAGGAGTTCTAAGGCTCTTATATGCCTTACCCGTTTGTCTAGCAATTGATTTAAGTTCTTCCAGTTTAGCATCATCATAGTACTGGTTGTGTCTGACCTGCTTTCAGGTACGTTTTTTTGTTTGGTGTGACTCACTATTGTTGATGACCTCAAAGGTTTTATTCACGAGGTCATCATAAAACTGTTGTACATTCTCAGGCTTATAATTGTTATACCAATGTCAATGCTGTCTATAAAAAAATTTTGTTTCTCTTTCTTTACTGTTTGCCTGTATCTACTCATATTAGTGCCAGGTAGGTCAACTTTGTTAGCTGTTATGGCTAAATGGTGAGACATTAAGTCATCCATAATATCACTCTCATGAGTTGTTTATGACAGGTTGAAGCCAATGCATCTTTCGAGGACATCTCCATAAATTTGCGTTGGTTGATTCTTACTGAAAATTTGAGAATCATCATATGCATCGGAAGTGCCACCAATTTTCTCACGTTGGTGTTTGTGAGTTGATCCCCTAATTGTTTGTGTTAACATTTAGATCCCCAGTTAAGATTGTAGGGTCAATATCTGCAAAAATTGGTAGGTCTGTATACTGGAGGAGGCTAGTAGGTACATAGGCATTCAATACATTAAGTATAGAGTTACCAACGTGTACCCTGATACCATGATATTGAAACCCCTCTCGGTGTTGAGCGGGAAGTGGCTCATGAGGCAGGGATTTTTTTTAACATACATGAAACACGTATATTATGATCTGGGATTATAACTTTGATTACTAGGCAGATTCTGCGGGTTTTTATCTGTGGGAATTAGGGTTTCTTGGAGGCAGACATATCTACGTCTTCAGTCATAACCTCATAATGGAGGTCAGAATACCGTTTTCTAAGAGAAGCAATATTCAACTGAATATCTTGATGACACTATACTTGATTTTATGAGATTGAGGGGCACCATTGCTCTTTGTCTTTAGCTTATCATTCTGCGGTTTCACAAGAGCAAGTATATCCCGATACTGTTTATAGTACATTATAACGGAGTCTTTATTCCCCTTCGGTCAGCACGTCACCTGTCAACAGTTCTCTAATATTGATACGGTGGAACCATCTACGATGTGGTGTTGTGTTGGTCAGAGGGGGTCATCCACGTCCAGTTGCACGTCTTCCCTATCACTACAAGCGTCACTGGTTTCAATTTGATCTTTATCACAATCACTTTCTTCATCATTCCACTACTCTTTTATTGATACAGATTTTATCAGCAGCTGTATTCATTTTCATGAGTTCCTTCATGTTCATTACCATTCTCACTCTCACTGGCATTTTGTTCATTATTATCATTATATTATCATGGTCAGTTGCATCATAATACTCATCAAACAGCACTTTGCGTTTCCACGTGGAATAGTTGACCTCTGTTTATAGTGCACCGCGTGTATAAACTGGGGTGTGGGGAGCTGTGGTGGGTGGGCCCAGCTGGCGTGCGGGATGGGACCCCCTAGCTGGGGGTCCCTACTGTGGTGCTGGCCTCCTGGGAGCCCATGGTGGTACTCCAGGTGGTGTGGTCCCTGAACTCATATAATGCTCTCACAGTTTCATGAATAGGTGGTTATCACGTCGTCTTTTTGGTGCACGATTTCTTATTTTGCTCAGTTATTTGCATGCTGAGCTTTTCCACAATTTTCCTTGTCTTTCTACTGTATTCATTAGCTCATCAATTGGTTGTGCCTGTGCTTGAGACAGGGAGAGAAAGAGAGAAAAAGGAAAGACAGGCAGACAAGAGAGAAAGAGAGAGAAAGAGAGAGAGAAACAGACTGAGGACGACAGAAAGAAAAATACCTCAAGAAGACAAAAAGACACATAATTTTGGTACATTTTTATGACATTTGAGAAAAAAGTTTATTACAATGAAGGATTTCCACTGTTTTTACTCAATGAGCTTTAGTCTATGTAAATGATTAAGCTTGAAATACAGGAATGTGCTAATTCTCCCCCCCCCCCAAAAAAAAACACACTATCAAACAGTCGAAAAATATGAACAACTACTAATGCTCCACAACTACTAATGCTCAATGTTTATCACAACAGAATATAAACAGAGACTTCAACACGGTCATTTATGGACATATTCAAGTGTGTCAGTGTTCCTGGTGTCAGCAGAAGGTCAGGACGCTAATGTGACGTTGACGCAGCTCTCCCGGGTGGTCGGCGAGGCTCGGCGGGTAGGTCACTCTCACATTACTGCTGATGCTGGTAGGTCACTCTCACATTACTGCTGATGCTGGTAGGTCACTCTCACATTACTGCTGGAGATGGTAGGTTACTCTCACATTACTGCTGATGCTGGTAGGTCACTTCCACATTACTGCTGGAGTTGGTAGGTCACTCTCACATTACTGCTGATGCTGGTAGGTCACTCTCACATTACTGCTGATGCTGGTAGGTCAGTCTCACATTACTGCTGATGCTGGTAGGTCACTCTCACATTACTGCTGGTGCTGGTAGGTCACTCTCACATTACTTCTGGTGCTGGTAGGTCACTCACATTACTGCTGGTGCTGGTAGGTCACTCACATTACTGCTAGTGTTGGTAGGTCACTCTCAAATTACTGCTGGTGCTGGTAGGTCACTCTCAAATTACTGCTGGTGCTGGTAGGTCACTCACATTACTGCTGACGCTGGTAGGTCACTCTCACTTTAGTGCTGATGCTGGAAGGTCACTCTCACCTTAGTACTGATGGTAGTAGGTCACTCTCACATTACTGCTGATGCTGGTAGGTCACTCTCACATTACTGCTGATGCTGGTAGGTCACTCTCACATTACTGCTGATTCTGGAAGGTCACTCTCACATTACTGCTGATGCTGGTGGGTCACTCTCACATTACTGCTGATGCTGGTAGGTCACTCTCACATTACTGCTGATTCTGGAAGGTCACTCTCACATTACTGCTGATGCTGGTAGGTCACTCTCACATTACTGCTGATTCTGGAAGGTCACTCTCACATTACTGCTGATGCTGGTGGGTCACTCTCACATTACTGCTGATTCTGGAGGTCACTCTCACATTACTGCTGATTCTGGAAGGTCACTCTCACATTACTGCTGATGCGGGTGTTACGTCTTGTACGCACCGCTCTATGAACTTAAAGGGACAAGAAGTTTCGTGGTCTAGGGGATGAAATTAAAACCTGAATCTAAATACATTCAACCACGGTGCCTCATCAGTACGCCCCACACAAGAGTAAATAATTTCACCAGGTTACAAATAAACACACATGTATATAAAAATGGATATAATATTTCAATTATAATATAATCATATATTTCAACTAATATAATGGCACACTAAGATTAATTACAATAAGGCAGCTCCCCCAGATAAATCAAATCTACGAATGGTATATAAAATTGACTTATTTAAATGAGCAATATAACTGGGCTAAGGGAAACATTAAAATAACTTGAATATGAATGGTCATGTTGACATGCATCAACTGAGGTAATGTATTTATATAAACAAATGTATTTATATATATAATTAAGAGGAACTGCTGGCAACTACACAACTGAACAAGATCAAAATTTATAATCACGAAACTCACAGGTCCTGGACGTGTGACTTAGAGCGAGCCCGCTCCTGTATGAACTGTGTTGCCAAAGTATATGACAACTTTAAAAGTAATAAATATATAATAACGGTATACATGAAGAAAAATAAAATAAATTATACTCGGTAAATTAATGTGAGTATTCCTTGAATAGGAATACGTAACATACTTCCACCTCCAAGGAAAAAAATGCAATTGATTGAAGATCAATGGCATTTTTTCTGAAAGTAAAATATGTCGTACTTGAAAATGTATGAAATTCAGTGTTTTGATCTTGTTCTACATCACTGTCTATACATATCAGTGATTTCACATATGTTCCTCTGGAGTATGCAAATTTATCTCCAGGGTACTATCTCATTAATTTCACTTGGTTTCAGATCATATTTCGCACTCCTATCAACAATATTATTATTAGATTCATGAATAGAAATGTCAATAAATGTAACTGCTTTCACAAGGTCTATACCACAAATTATCTTTCCTTCTGTTTCTACAATTGATCTAAGATCAGTCCCATGTTTCCATATTCATTTTCTTTGTGGTACATTTTTCAAAGACAGATTACATTTTTCATTACTCTTTATTTCTGGAGCTGAAATGCTTAATTGAAGCTGACCGGATGTAAGGTGATTTAGGGACTTCTCCTGGGTATGCTCTGGAAAGGACATCTGCTTCCCAGCACACTTGATCCTTTGTGGAACACATACCCTCGCCCAATTGATACTAAACATAGATAAATTAGAGTTAAACCTCATAATTACATATAAAACTTCTTCACTCGTAGAACCTTCAGAAGCATAACACAATGACTTAACAAACCTTTGATCTCCAATCCAACAAATACAACCTACAAAGATTAGTGCAAAGAGTACCTGATGGAACTGACTCAGATGACCCTCAAGGAATACGTAAGTCAATTTCCTCATAACTCTGTCATGACGATCAGCTAAATAAAACAGGATTATGCCTATGCACCATATCTCAATCATAACTCCAAACATAAGTTCACACCCTCTGATGGTGGACTTGAATACAACCCACACCTTCATAAACACTGTAGTCTTCAAAAAAGATAACAAAAACATACTGAAACCTTGACAACCCTTACCATGGATTTCACTCCATAAGGGATTTCCTTCTGGTGACAAACAATCAAACAAGAGGTTTAAGGGTCTTATCATCTTGAAGATGCACAGCAGATTACCTGGGAACCACCCAAGGACAATCTGTAATTCTTCACACTTATTTAAACAACTAGGTGGGATAACCTTGTCTCCCAACTTGAAACACACACCTGGAGTCTCGAACATCTGCTCCAACGTCTGATTATATTCTTCAACACCAATTTGACTCTGAAAGTCAACATAACACTTGAGGGGCACATACATGCTGTTCACTACTTGTACATCAAAATAAACTGGGTCTGAAAGTAGAGACACTGCTCTAGTATGACCCATCACTTCCTCAGAACAACTGGATGCACAACCTACTTGAGTAAACTCTCTCTGCTCAACCACATGGCTGGACAAAGATGTCCCACAGTCCATTACTTCAAGAAAGAATAGCTCCTGCGGAATAAAAATAGATTGCAAGAACATCCTACACACAACTTTTCCCAACTTGGATGCACAACTAATTGGAGTAAACTCTCTCTGTTCAACAACAAGGCTGGACAAAGATGTCCCACAATCCTTTTCTACAAAGTAGAATGGCTCCTGCGGAATAACAATAAATTGCAAGAACATCCTACGAACACTCTGACTCAATTTACACAATGACAAATATTTACTCCCCGTGGAATAAAAATCACAACCCGCAAAACTCTGCAACTTAGATCCAACAGAAACTTTACCACCCTTAATGGTTATACACGATTTACCAAAATTTCCTTTTATGACATCTGGAGCTGCTTGAAGTACTGTCTGCTCACAATCAATAACACTACCAAGCTGGGTCACATCCTCACAGACAACTGAAGAGGGAGGCTCAATGGGTCTCCATCTACTCGACAGAAGCTGATCCTCTGGCTACTTACTCTTCCACACTTTCTAATACTGGAACTACAGTACAGACTGTCTCCTTGCTTCTCTCTGAAATCTTGGGGTCACTTCTACTCAACTTACATAAACTAAAGGACTCTGAATCTGAAGCGAGCGGGCAAACAGGTACTTTGGCCTCCTCCACTTTACTATCACCTTGACTAGGGTGAGGCGGGGCCCTACAACAGACTTACTCTCGACAACTGATCCTAACTGGTCAACTGATTCTAAACATAGAGTGAGCGGGAATACTTCTGCCAACCTGACATCTTGTCCTATCCCATTCACTTGGCTAGAATATAATAGAGTCGTGGCTTTTAAGGTTCTATCAACTCCTGGCACAACGTTCGTAGTGAGTTGGCAAGATAATGGTACATAGACGTCCTTTCCCAAATCATCTACTGGATTGGAATAATGCGGGGTCATAGTATCAGGCTTACTCTCAACAACTAGGTTGGCCACACATGAATCTTGAACAACCACATCCCGCTTCTCCTCTGAAGGGGTACTGGTTACTGGAACAAATACTTGAGTACCATCTGAACTGACAACTGAATTAATACTAGTATTGACATCAGCACAGGTATGGTGGAAAAACCCATCCACTACAACAGGTCGTTCATTTATAGAACTAAACTCAGCACAGGCAGAATAGACAACAGGGTCTGCAACTAGCTGTTTAAACAAACTGGGATCTATCTCCACCACAACATGATTTATTGCCACATCATTACCCAAAATAACATCCACACCTGGGATTGGCAACTGTGTACTAACACCAACAGTGTATAAAACTGGNGAGGCTACGAAGAATGAGGCTATGAGGAATTAAGGCGGCGAGGAATGAAGCTATGAAGATTAAGGTGGTGACGAATGAGGTTACGAAGATTAAGGCGGCGAGGAATGAGACGCAGGGATGCGGAAGGGGTGGAGGGCAAGCTCAATCCCCCAGAAAGTTTTGGTGTGGCTAGCTTCTAACTTTTGACAAACATTTTCTCTTATTGTATCCCAGGCACTGCTGGATGGTTTACGCAACAGTGCCTGAGATAATCTGTCTCTTCACCATCCTTACCATTCCACCCTTCTTCTTTTCCTCCTCTTCGGCATCCCCCCTTTTCTATCAGCATGATTTCTCTTCCCCCCCATGTCCTGTTTTCTCCCTGTTTCCACTCCCATTCCCCCCCATCTCCCCCCTTTTTCCCCTTCCTCCATTCTCCTCCTTGTATCCCTCTCTCTTACCTTCCCTACCTCCCCTCATCTTCAAACAGACATTTCCATTTAATATACGTAAATCATGGAAATGTTTAGGTAAATGCACTGAGTAATTTAACACTACGGAAAACGCATCTGCCATTTTATTTCCGACTTCATGAACTACTTGCCCGAGGGTTTGGCTCAAGGCTATATTTTCTTAAAGCATTTTACTATGGTGTACTCCAGCCAGCTTATGTCTGTATCATACCACTGACCTTTTCCCCAACAATCTGAGTGAGGAAATCCCCAAGCATTTGGCCTCGAACTTTGGATGGATAGACATCACTCTCAATATACTGAAAGGGGTACATGTGGTTCCCCTGACGTTCTCCCCCCTGCCAACCTTTACTGCCTCTCCTCGTCCTCCCCCACCCCGCCCTGACTCTCACCTTCACCTTGTCTTCCCTAATCGCTCCCTCCATTCCCCCTCCCACCTATCCACGTCCTTTCCCCCCCATCCCCCACCCCCTCCCCTTCCATACCTCCTCCTACCCCTACCCCTCCTCTCGTCCTGCTCCTCTCTCCAGCAAAACTAAAAAAATTTAGTTTTGGCGACCCAAACCAGCTTATGTTCATCCATAATCTAGACTATTCTCTATGCAAATTTGGATGAGGTTGTGCCAAAGCGTCTGGCCTCCAGCTTTGGAAAGAGGTCATGACCCCCGCGAGAGTGTGGATGACCCGGAGACAATATGTATCATGTAGGGAAGAAGAGCAAATATTACAATTCAATAATAAAAATTACAAGCATGTAAAAAAAAGAGTAAAGAAAGTAAATATTTAAGACAAGTGACCTATTGACGAAGTTAACATTTCTTTGGTTCTCTCGTTTTTTCTTGGCAAAATCGTTGATGAATATTAAGCATATTAGCAAAAAATTTTGGAAAATAGAGAACAATTTATTATTATTATTATTATTATTATTATTATTATTATTATTATTATTATTATGCTATCATCGCGAGCCTTCATGGTGAGGGTTGCCCAATTAAGTACTCTAACTGTTAACCAATCCTGGGAATAATAAGGGCAATCCCTAAACCTTGGAAATTAGTGAAGCGAAGATAAATTACTATTACCTGCATTACTAATATTAAAACACCCCTTTCAGGAGTGCTTCACTCACGTAAGAAAGTTTTGCTGGCCTTTCGAAATACGGTTAAACAAGAGAGTTTTTAAGTTCCGGTTTATCCTTGGGAGTATATTTGTAGAAAGTATGATTATCTTGTGCAAACGAAACATCCAAGAAAGTTTTAGGACATCGCCACTTCTTCTCAATGTCTTATATTTCAGCAGTTTCTTAATAAAAAAAATCAGGCTCTGAGAAACATGCCAGAAAATTCTGCTTGCATTTATTACGATGATTAGAGTATACGAGCACACATTGGTAAAGTTCCTATGCACATAGAATTTAAAATTCCAGTTGATTCTATGAATCATGATGTGCAAGAAAGGAAGAACACCATTTTCTTCACTCTCATTTCTGATTTTATTTAATGGAACAAGCGAATTAAGTTGATGGAGAAAATCTGTTTTATTCTGTTAACTAGTCGAAAAAACTAAATATCATCGATGTACCTATAGCACACCCTATTAGAGGGTCGAAGCCTACGAGGTAGTATTTTGGTTTCAAAGAATTCGATGTACAAATTGCTCAAAGAATGTAAAGAGGAGTACCAATCACCATACCAAATGGCTGTTTAAAAAATATATCATTAAACTCGAAAGAGAGGAGATTTGATTGTTGCCGCCCGAGGAGCTAGTTTATTGTGCACCCATACTCATCCTGTGAGTTGTAGCGCAAACCGCATTACAGAGGGCACAAAATGTCTTTATCAGACATCATCTTAAATTATTAATAAACAGTTTCATCTATCCTTCATACCTTATAGTTATATGTCGGCTAGATACAGAGAATGTTCTATTTCAAGAGCTATATATTTGCAGTAAGTCATTAATGGTAGGTCTTATCGCTAATACATAATTGTTTGAACAATGGAGATATTACAGAGTAATTGGGAGCTGCTGTTTATTATTAGCCTTCACAATACACTATTTGTCTCTTAATCTCATATGTCGTTTATGTACTATAAGCGAAATATGGATACGGAGCAAGAATTTCAGGTATTTTATCCTTGGTAATACGTTAGGTTGCCATAGCATACAGCGTGGGCTTAGATTTATCTCTAAATGGTTCATTTTTTACTACAATCCAAGATATAGTGTTCAAGTGTGTGTCACTGACTTTGTCTACACACTTTACTACATCTAGAGCTCTATACAAGCCGAACTCCCAGAGATACTTGTAGCTAAGTCTTATACGAGCTGTGACAACATCTGTTAGTCTATTGACTTTGTTACTTGCCCCATAAACATGTTTTACTTCACACATTTCATTGTGATAAACAATGGACCTGCTGGTTCCAGTTTGCACTGTTCTACTTTCTTCAAATCCGTCATGGAGTTCTCGTCTTATAACACTTTTAAGCAAACTATTTTATAACTCAATATTCCGTTCAACACTGCCTATATTTACTGCAACCTTAGCAAGGGCATCAACTTTATCATGTTCCTACAGGCCAATGTGAGAAGGAATCCACAACATTTTTATATTTACCCTCTTGCTGAGTCTGTTTATATATCTACGTCTAGCCTCTGAGACAAGCACGTTATTACTTGATTGAAAACAGTTTATTGCTAGTAGTGAAAAATAGGAATCGGAAATAATTAAGCTGTCTACTTCAGTGATGTCAATAATTTCGAGTGCTACAAGTATTGCTACAACTCACCTTGCATTGTGGATGCCCAGTTACCAATTCTTATATTCTTTTGACTTCTGCTGCCATAGGGCTGATGAGCATTAACAGCACTTCCTCCTATCCCTGTAGCTGTATTGAGGGATCCGTCAGTGTATATGGTCTGTGCTATGTTATTTTAGGTTTGAATATTTTGAATGTGATCTATGGTGCTTAATTTAGCAGCAAGCTGAGCATGAGGGTTGTTTGTGATTAGTTTCTTGGTAGGGTATGCAGGCGTCGGGATGTCAAAAGTACTATTTGCCAGGAGGGAAGGAAGTACTGTACTCTTTCATCTGTATATATGTATATCGTGCAGTCCCATCATTTTAATATGAGTGGCAGTTTTTTTTAATCCATTTAGACTCGCTGGGTCCATTTCCTATGTGTTCTAAATGTTCAACTAACACACTGTTGCTTTTGTTATCACGCAGAAGAATTAGTCCCATCATAAGATTAATTTCAAATATCCTATCTCGAATGCTAAGTATATTTAATTCTTTCCGCATGTTGAGAACTTTGGTAGTTATAGGACAGACAAGTATAATTCAGAGTGCTTCATTTTGCTCTTTTTTTCAGTCTATCAATACTTTTACAATTTTGCAGTACTGAAGCTGGTGCATGATTCACTATCAGAGACTGTATATATGCTAAAAGCATAATTTTTTTTATTCTAATATTAACACCGTATTTAGGGTTGAACCACACTTCAGTTCTGAGAGCCTTGAGTCTGTCTCTACATTGTTGATGTAACTTTTTGACTGCAGTTGAGGTACAAGGGACAGAGACACCAAGGTATTTGAAAGAAGAGACATAGTCTATTGTATGTTATCTATCTTAAGTTTTCGTGGTCCACTTTTGTGGTTGCAAATTTGTCTTTAAATACGTTACTTTTAGCAGCGTTGATTGCAAGAACAGGGTATTTTAGCGAGTTAATTACAAGAAAAAGGGCAGCGTTGATCACAAGTTGTACGTATACAATTTATGATTGTTTGCATTTCGCAGTGGGTTTTAGTATGTACAAGAAGTCATCTGCATAGCTGATAGTGATATTGCCGGACTAGTTGGATTGATTTTAGTAAGGCATTAATTAGAACATTAAACAGGTAGGACTTAGTACTCCTCCTTGTGGGGTGCCTAGTTACATTAATTTTTTCACTTTGTAGCCTTGGAACGGAGCAGAGGACTTCCGGTTGTAAGATAGCCCTGTATGCATTGTAATAATTGTCCACCTATATCCATTCTCGCTAATTCATACATAATCACTCCCTATTAGCAATATCAAAGACATTTAAAAAATGTGTGTACTTGAGACTTTTATCTCCATGAAGAGTGAGAAAGGTTGTTATAGAGTTGTGTACACTTTTACCATGTGTGAAACCATTGATATCAGGTGACATGTCCTCCTTAACTCTAAACAATAACTATTAAGCACCATTCTCTCAAAGGTTTTACACATGCAACTGGCAGTGAGATGGACGAAAAGCATGAGATTAGCCAGGCTTTGGTACAGGTACCATGAAACTGCTGGTCATAAAACTAGCAACTGCCAAGTGACATAACTCGCATTAAACAATTCAAGAATGGTTACCGGGTACACATGTAGGAGTCTTAGAAAATCATAGGTGATATTGTCCTCACCAGGAGCAGTGCTACTGCCACTGGAGAGGCTGCATCGAATTCATAATCTGTATATGGAACATCATTCACCATGCTGCTTGCTCAACATGAATTTATGAGAGCATTTCTGTCTGTGGACCTCGCCTGCAATTCTCCCTAGTGCTAGCTGGTAACTTCCAAAGCTGGAAACCTGAGCCCATGTTGTAATTACTGATTGGCTTTCTGTAGTGTTTGGGTGTGAAACGTGTCTATGATTTTTACCATAATTTAGTTTATGCCTTTCCAGGCTTTGCCCATAGGATTATGTAGGTTAAATCCAATGACAAATCCTAACATTCATTTTGTCTGAGTT
>WNGS01001581.1:0-10000 GCA_020271785.1 Procambarus virginalis
AGTTACAGGGCACAATACTGCGGTGGGGTGGTGTGGGCTTCACCGGTAAACAGGGAGGATTTTGCTTGCTTTAGAAAAATGTTACATTTCTCACTCTATACAAGTCTCTGGAGAAACGTGCTTTGGGCGTGTTCTTTTACATTATAACCTTTGTCTAGATGTATCCTTTATGGCGTAAAACGTTGCCAAATAAACTGTAATACGAATAACCTGGAAATGATTTGTATCAGTCTATTTCTTCCTTTCTGTTTTTTTTGGTATAATCTTGTAACGTTCAGTATTACTGGAGACACAATAGTACTAAGACTGCTCGATTGTTTCATGCGTAGGCTAGACATATTATAAGCTGGATTGTTTCATATGTAGGCTAGACATATATATGAATGAGTCTGGGGGAACATAAATTGAGCTGCCTCGTGTGGCAAGCAGATGTTCTGCTGTTTTCCTTTACTGTAATGTGTTTACGTCTTTAAAAATACCAGAGAACATCTTGTGTCCCATCTTCTGACCCTTAGAGCCATCTTCTGTCCCTTAGAGCCATCTTCTGTCCTTTAGAGCCATCTTCTGTCCCTTAGAGCCATCTTCTGACCCTTAGAGCCATCTTCTGTCCCTTAGAGCCATCTTCTGTCCCTTAGAGCCATCTTCTGACCTTAGAGCCATCTTCTGTCCCCTTAGAGCCATCTTCTGACCTTAGAGCCATCTTCTGTCCCTTAGAGCCATCTTCTGACCCTTAGAGCCATCTCTTACCCTTAGAGCCATCTTCTGACCCTTAGAGCCATCTTCTGACCCTTAGAGCCATCTTCTGTCCCTTAGAGCCATCTTCTGACCCTTAGAGCCATCTTCTGTCCCTTAGAGCCATCTTACTCTGACCCTTAGAGCCATCTTCTGACCCTTAGAGCCATCTTCTGACCCTTAGAGCCATCTTCTGACCCTTAGAGCCATCTCTGACCCTTAGAGCCATCTTCTGACCCTTAGAGCCATCTTCTGACCCTTAGAGCCATTTTCTGACCCTTAGAGCCATTCTCTGACCCTTAGAGCCATTTCTGACCCTTAGAGCCATCTTCTGACCCTTAGAGCCATCTTCTGACCCTTAGAGCCTTCTTCTGACCCTTAGAGCCATCTTCTGTCCCTTAGAGCCATCTTCTGTCCCTTAGAGCCATCTTCTGACCCTTAGAGCCATCTTCTGTCCCTTAGAGCCATCTTCTGTCCCTTAGAGCCATCTTCTGTCCCTTAGAGCCATCTTCTGACCCTTAGAGCCATCTTCTGACCCTTAGAGCCTTCTTCTGACCCTTAGAGCCATCTTCTGACCCTTAGAGCCATCTTCTGACCCTTAGAGCCATCTTCTGACCCTTAGAGCCATCTTAATCTGACCCTTAGAGCCATCTTCTGACCCTTAGAGCCATCTTCTGACCCTTAGAGCCATCTTCTGACCCTTAGAGCCTTCTTCTGACCCTTAGAGCCATCTTCTGTCCCTTAGAGCCATCTTCTTCCCTTAGAGCCATCTTCTGACCCTTAGAGCCATCTTCTGTCCTTAGAGCCATCTTCTGTCCCTTAGAGCCATCTTCGTCCCTTAGAGCCATCTTCTGACCCTTAGAGCCATCTTCTGACCCTTAGAGCCATCTTCTGTCCCTTAGAGCCATCTTCTGACCCTTAGAGCCATCTTCTGTCCCTTAGAGCCATCTTCTGACCCTTAGAGCCATCTTCTGTCCCTTAGAGCCATCTTCTGACCCTTAGAGCCATTTTCTGACCCTTAGAGCCATTCTCTGACCCTTAGAGCCATTTTCTGACCCTTAGAGCCATCTTCTGACCCTTAGAGCCATCTTCTGACCCTTAGAGCCATCTTCTGACCCTTAGAGCCATCTTCTGACCCTTAGAGCCATCTTCTGACCCTTAGAGCCATTTTCTGACCCTTAGAGCCATTCTCTGACCCTTAGAGCCATCTTCTGACCCTTAGAGCCTTCTTCTGACCCTTAGAGCCATTTTCTGACCCTTAGAGCCATTCTCTGACCCTTAGAGCCATCTTCTGACCCTTAGAGCCATCTTCTGACCCTTAGAGCCATCTTCTGACCCTTAGAGCCATCTTCTGACCCTTAGAGCCATCAAGGTAACGATCAAGAAAACGTTGAGTCGTACATCCAGTTTGAATGTTAATGTAAATCTGGTTTTTATTAGCCTATGTAGACAATAAGTCACAATAACGAGGCTGAAAATTAGACACCTAACTCAATCATCTGAAAATAAAAGAGGTGACGACGTTTCGGTCCCCCCCCCCCTGGAGAAGCGACGACGCTTCGGTCGTCCTCTGAACTTGATAATGGTCCAGGATGGACCGAAACGTTGCTATACCTCCAGAACGCCATATGGGTGTCGTCAGAAGCAGCTCAGTACAGTGCTGCTTGTACAAGGTTACTTGTGCGTCTGGTCGTTTGTTGCCGGGTCCGAGATAGAGTCATTATCTCCCGCTGACGGCATCGTCAAGGGATGCTGCACTAGACGTTTATTGCGCGCGTAAATCACCAGAGCAAGATTACCATCTCAATATGAATACATAAATTTTGGCACATGCGATTCTTCCTGAGATCTCACTTGTGCCTTGAAGGGCCTTGTGTGTGTGTATACTCACCTGATACTCACCTAGTTGTGTTTGCAGGGCTTGAGCTCTGTCTCTTTGGTCCTGCCTCTCAACTGTCAATCAACTGGTGTAGAGATTCCTGAGCCTATTGGGCTCCATCATATCTACATTTGAAACTGTGTATGGAGTCAGCCTCCACCACATCACTGCCTAACGCATTCCATCCGTTAACTACTCTGACACTGAAAAAGTTACTTTTAACGTCCCTGTGGCTCATGTGGGTACTCAGTTTCCACCTGTGTCCCCTTGTTCGCGTCCCACCAGTGTTGAATAGTTTATCCTTGTTTACCCGGTCGATTCCCCTGAGGATTTTGTAGGTTGTGATCATGTCTCCTCTTACTCTTCTGTCTTCCAGTGTCGTAAGGTGCATTTCCCGCAGCCTTTCCTCGTAACTCATGCCTCTTAGTTCTGAGACTAGTCTAGTGGCATACCTTTGGACTTTTTCCAGCTTCGTCTTGTGCTTGACAAGGTACGGGCTCCATGCTGGGGCCGCATACTCCAGGATTCGTCATACATATGTGGTGTACAAGATTCTGAATGATTCCTTACACAGGTTGCCGAACGCTGTTCTGATGTTAGCCAGCCTCGCATATGCCGCAGACGTTATTCTTTTTATGTGGGCTTCAGGAGACAGGTTTGGTGTGATATCAACTCCTAGATCTTTCTCTCTGTTTCATTAAGTACTTCATCTCCTATTCTGTATCGTGTGTCTGGCCTCCTGTTTCCACTGCCTAGTTTAATTACTTTGCATTTACTCGGGTTGAACTTCAACAGCCATTAAGTACTTCATCTCCTATTCTGTATCCTGTGTCTGGTCTCCTGTTTCAACAGGAGGCCATTCACAGGACCATTCACTCAGTCTGTCTAGGTCATCTTGTAGCCTCCTATCATCCTCAGTTTCAATCCTCCTCATAATTTTTGCATCATCGGCAAACATTGAGAGAAACTATTCTATACCCTCTGGGAGATTATTTACATATATCACAAACAGTATAGGTTCAAGGACTGACCCCTGCGGGACTACACTCGTAACGTCTCGCTAATCTGAGACCTCACCCCTCACACAGACTCGTTGTCTCCTGTTGCTTAGGTGTGTGTGTGTTTGTGTATTCACATTCTTATCTTTGTCCGGGTTAAGCTTAAGTTCTTTGGTCCCGCCTTTCAGCTTTCTAGCGATCATTTTACAGAAACTTGCTCTCATTTGGCTCTGCCGTCTGAATCTTAACACATTAAATTTGTTTATAAATTAGTGTGTCAGGGTCACTGTAATGTTCTTGGGTCATTTGGGTAGTTAGTTCTCACCTTTGGCCCTTTGTGTATTGCTCATGTTAAATTATCTGTCCCGGTCTATCCTGTCTATTTCCTTGAGAATTTTTCATGTGGTGATCATGTCTCTCCTGATTCGTATCTTTGCTCTGAAGTGAGGTATATTTCCTTGTAACTCAGTAACAGCTATTGAACAGGTTAATCGGCCATAAACTAAGCTTTCTTCAACGTCAAATGCTGTAATTGCTTAACTGTAACTTCGTATACTATAATTCAACAACTATACTGCAGAACTGTGTCTGAATTTAATTTTATTTAGACTTCTAACGGCATTTCACATGTTGATCAACCATTCATATGCTGCTGATGGTATCCGGTCTATGTTTGCTTCGCGAAAAAGGTTCGAAATTACAAGAATCCTTAGAATTTTTCTCTTCGATTTCAGGATGCTTTTCTCTCCCCTCTGATACCTTGGGTTCGTTCTCATTTGCTTCCCAGCACCCAGCATTATTTTACGAGTTAAACCCATAAACAGCAAAATGGGTTTACATAAAGGTATATATAAAACTGCATCTGGTGTTCGACGAACACATTAACCAAATAACCTTTGCTATATACGCGAAGAGCCTTCAGGGCTTTAGAAATTCTAGACAAAGAATTGAAATTTAGGAAATTCAATGTAGCTTACCTAATTTTCTCGTAGTTATCTACAAGGAAAGATTACTGGAACTGAACCTCACGACACTGGAAAACAGAAGAGTTAGGGGAGACATGATCACTACCTATCAAATTCTCAGAGGAATTGACAGGGTAGATAATGATAAACTGTGTAGCACGGGTGGTTCGCGAACAAGGAAACACAGGTGGAAACAGTACCCAGATGAGCCACAGAGACATTATCATTTTTTTTCAGTGTCAGAGTTAGCAAATGGAATGCATTAGGCAGTGATGTGGTGAAGGCTGACTCCAAAAATAGTTTCAAATGTAGATATGATAGAGCCCAGTAGGCTCAGGAATCTATACACCAGTTGATTGACAGTTGAGAGGCGGGGCCAAAGAGCCAGAGCTCAATCCCCGCAAGCACATTTATGAACTCTTGAAGCTTGCTACAAGCTTGCCCACACAATAATTAACAAGAATTAGACATGATTCGTGAGAATTGATTACTCAGCTTCAATGGGGGACACATCCGAGAAGCAGGAAGATTGAAAGTCAATGCACTGATCGGAGACATGGAAAAACGGGGCTTGGGAGCTGTCGCTCGACCCACTATAGGGACCTCTAGGTGAGCAAGGGACTCCCAACACTGTTCAGCTTCCCTGGCGTGTTTGGTGTGTCAACACCCGTGTGGATTATATGAACCTCGAGCTGACACGGGCACGTTGACCCCTCTAGTGGTCATATATTGGGCCACTGGTGGCCACACTGGACCACTGGTGGCCACACTGGACCACTGGTGGCCACACTGGACCACTGGTGGCCACACTGGACCACTGGTGGCCACACTGGGCCACTGGTGGCCACACTGGGCCACTGGTGGCCACACTGGACCACTGGTGGCCACACTGGACCACTGGTGGCCACACTGGACCACTGGTGGCCACACTGGGCCACTGGTGGCCACACTGGACCACTGGTGTGCCACACTGGACCACTGGTGGCCACACTGGACCACGGGTGGCCACACTGGGCCACTGGTGGCCACACTGGGCCACTGGTGTGCCACACTGGACCACTGGTGGCCACACTGGACCACTGGTGGCCACACTGGACCACTGGTGGCCACACTGGGCCACTGGTGGCCACACTGGACCACTGGTGGCCACACTGGGCCACTGGTGGCCACACTGGACCACTGGTGGCCACACTGGGCCACTGGTGTGCCACACTGGACCACTGGTGGCCACACTGGACCACTGGTGGCCACACTGGACCACTGGTGGCCACACTGGACCACTGGTGGCCACACTGGACCACTGGTGGCCACACTGGACCACTGGTGGCCACACTGGACCACTGGTGGCCACACTGGACCACTGGTGTCCACACTGGACCACTGGTGGCCCACACTGGGCCACTGGTGGCCACACTGGGCCACTGGTGGCCTTACTGATAACAACACTGGCTCACAGGATTGACTGTTCAACCTCTTTTCTCCTCTCATCTCAAAGCCTTAGTCTCGGTGCAGAGTTCCCGGTCCGGTGCCTGTGTAGGATGGCAGGCTGGTGTGCCTGTAGGATAGCAGGATGGTGTGCCTGTAGGATGGCAGGCTGGTGTGACTGTAGGATGGCAGGTTGGTGCCTGTAGGATGGCAGGCTGGTGCCTGTAGGATGGCAGGCTGGTGTGACTGTAGGATGGCAGGCTGGTGTGACTGTAGGATGGCAGGTTGGTGCCTGTAGGATGGCAGGCTGGTGCCTGTAGGATGGCAGGCTGGTGCCTGTAGGATGGCAGGCTGGTGTGCCTGTAGGATGGCAGGATGGTGCCTGTAGGATGGCAGGCTGGTGCCTGTAGGATGGCAGGCTGGTGTGCCTGTAGGATGGCAGGCTGGTGCCTGTAGGATGGCAGGCTGGTGCCTGTAGGATGGCAGGCTGGTGTGCCTGTAGGATGGCAGGATGGTGCCTGTAGGATGGCAGGCTGGTGTGCCTGTAGGATGGCAGGCTGGTGTGCCTGTAGGATGGCAGGCTGGTGCCTGTAGGATGGCAGGCTGGTGTGCCTGTAGGATGGCAGGATGGTGTGCCTGTAGGATGACAGGCTGGTGCCTGTAGGATGGCAGGCTGGTGTGCCTGTAGGATGGCAGGCTGGTGTGCCTGTAGGATGGCAGGCTGGTGCCTGTAGAATGGCAGGCTGGTGCCTGTAGGATGGCAGGATGGTGCCTGTAGGATGGCAGGCTGGTGTGCCTGTAGGATGGCAGGCTGGTGTGCCTGTAGGATGGCAGGATGGTGCCTGTAGGATGGCAGGTTGGTGCCTGTAGGATGGCAGGTTGGTGCCTGTAGGATGGCAGGCTGGTGCCTGTAGGATGGCAGGATAGTGCCTGTAGGATGGCAGGATGGTGTGCCTGTAGGATGGCATGCTGGTGTCTGTAGGATGGCAGGATGGTGTGCCTTGTGGATGGCAGGCTGGTGTGCCTGTAGGATGGCAGGCTGGTGTGCCTATAGGATGGCAGGCTGGCGCCTGTAGGATGGCAGGCTGGTGTGCCTGTAGGATGGTAGCCTGGTGCCTGTAGGATGGCAGGCTGGTGTGCCTATAGGATGGCAGCCTGGCGCCTGTAGGATGGCAGGATGGTGCCTGTAGGATGGTAGCCTGGTGCCTGTAGGATGGCAGGATGGTGCCTGTAGGATGGCAGGCTGGTGTGCCTATAGGATGGCAGGCTGGTGCCTGTAGGATGGCAGGATGGTGCCTGTAGGATGGTAGCCTGGTGCCTGTAGGATGGCAGGATGGTGCCTGTAGGATGGCAGGCTGGTGTGCCTGTAGGATGGCAGGCTGGTGTGCCTGTAGGATGGCAGGATGGTGTGCCTGTAGGATGGCAGGCTGGTGTGCCTGTAGGATGGCAGGATGGTGTGCCTGTAGGATGGCAGGATGGTGTGCCTATAGGATGGCAGGCTGGTGCCTGTAGGATGGCAGGATGGTGCCTGTAGGATGGTAGCCTGGTGCCTGTAGGATGGCAGGATGGTGCCTGTAGGATGGCAGGCTGGTGTGCCTGTAGGATGGCAGGCTGGTGTGCCTGTAGAATGGCAGCCTGGTGCCTGTAGGATGGCAGGCTGGTGCCTGTAGGATTGCAGGCTGGTGCCTGTAGGATGGCAGGCTGGTGTGCCTGTAGGATGGCAGCCTGGTGCCTGTAGGATGGCAGCCTGGTGCCTGTAGGATGGCAGGCTGGTGCCTGTAGAATGGCAGCCTGGTGCCTGTAGGACGGCAGCCTGGTGCCTGTAGGATGGCAGGCTGGTGCTCCTGTAGGTCGCAGATACAGGCAACATCAATTAAACAAAAACAAAAACACCACAAGTGTAAACATTTCCACGTGTTGATATTCAAGAAACAAGTAAATATTTACATTTTCGAACCACAGGAATATTTTTACAATGGAAATTATGAATGAATAACCAATGAAGATAAACATCCTTGGAGAGAGCAAATTTCTTGTAATTACATCCATACTGATGCTAATTGTCAATATATGTGAGACTATGATCTAATATGTCGAGATTTTCGACGTTAAGGGAACAAAACACTCCAGATGTTAAGACAACTGTATACTCAATAACAGTTTTATTTAGTAGCCCCGAAAAAAAGCTTTCTAGAAAATTGCCTAGAACATTATGACTATCCGGAACCGGATGGTTTCTGGGAGATTTAAATCTATCCCATTAATGATTTAGGGGATAGATATTAATACTGTACGATGGAACCATCCTGGAAATACACGTAAGACAAAGGGGCTTGTCAGATTCGTGACCAATTTGGGCTAAGTAACCAGAGTAAATAATCACATTCTCAATTTGACGTTTACGAACAATTTAAGAAACGAAATTGTCATTATAATCTCAGATTTACTCAGTTGGACCAAGTCTCATTGAAGGTGAAACAAACACAATTTGTATTGGCCTATGAAGAGAGAGAGAGAGAGAGAGAGAGAGAGAGAGAGAGAGAGAGAGAGAGAGAGAGAGAGAGAGAGAGAGAGAGAGAGAGAGGAGAGAGGGGGGGGGGGGGCCTAGGGTATGAAACAAAGTGCCCTCAACACCCTCCTTCCCTCTACAGGGTAAAATAGGTTGCCTAGCAACCTATCAGCCTAAGTGTCCCAGCTCAACACACCATTTTGTCATGGTTGCGTCCTTAAAACTCTAACTACCAACACTAAAGAATATAAATCGTCCTGCCAGTAGTGGTACACCTGGCCTGCCAGTAGTGGTACACCTGGCCTGCTAGTAGTGGTACACCTGGCCTGCCAGTAGTGGTACACCTGGCCTGCTAGTAGTGGTACACCTGGCCTGCCAGTAGTGGTACACCTGGCCTGCTAGTAGTGGTACACCTGGCCTGCCAGTAGTGGTACACCTGGCCTGCTAGTAGTGGTACACCTGGCCTGCCAGTAGTGGTACACCTGGCCTGCTAGTAGAGGTACACCTGGCCTGCTAGTAGTGGTACACCTGGCCTGCTAGTAGTGGTACACCTGGCCTGCTAGTAGTGGTACACCTGGCCTGCTAGTAGTGGTACACCTGGCCTGCTAGTAGTGGTACACCTGGCCTGCTAGTAGTGGTACACCTGGCCTGCTAGTAGTGGTACACCTGGCTGCTAGTAGTGGTACACCTGGCTGCTAGTAGTGGTACACCTGGCCTGCTAGTAGTGGTACACCTGGCCTGCTATTAGTGGTACACCTGGCCTGCTAGTAGTGGTACACTTGGTCTGCTAGTAGTGGTACACCTGACTTCTAGTAGTGGTACACCTGGCCAGCCAGTAGTGGTACACCTGGCCTGCTAGTAGTGGTACACCTGGCTGCTAGTAGTGGCACACCTGGCCGGCCAGTAGTGGCACACCTGGCCAGCCAGTAGTGGCACACCTGGCCGGCCAGTAGTGATACACCTGGCCGGCCAGTAGTGGCACACCTGGCCGGCCAGTAGTGGCACACCTGGCCGGCCAGTAGTGGCACACCTGGCCTGCCAGTAGTGGTACACCTGGCCGGCCAGTAGTGGTACACCTGGCCGGCCAGTAGTGGTACACCTGGCCGGCCAGTAGTGGTACACCTGGCCGGCCAGTAGTGGTACACCTGGCCTGCTAGTAGAGGTACACCTGGCCTGCTAGTAGTGGTACACCTGGCTGCTAGTAGTGGTACACCTGGCCTGCTAGTAGTGGTACACCTGGCCTGCTAGTAGTGGTACACCTGGCCGGCCAGTAGTGATACACCTGGCCGGCCAGTAGTGGCACACCTGGCCGGCCAGTAGTGGCACACCTGGCCAGCCAGTAGTGGCACACCTGGCCTGCTAGTAGTGGTACACCTGGCTGCTAGTAGTGGTACACCTGGCCTGCTAGTAGTGGTACACCTGGCCTGCCAGTAGTGGCACACCTGGCCGGCCAGTAGTGGTACACCTGGCCTGCCAGTAGTGGTACACCTGG